>JAABKJ010005630.1:0-22828 GCA_011634705.1 Andricus grossulariae | reverse complement strand
ATTTTGAAAGGATCGAAAAAAGAATTTTCTCAAGATTTATAGGATATTTTTGGATGCGTTTTTATTTTGAAAAATGAACTTTAAGAGAAAATTGAGAAAGATTTCAAAACATTTTAAAAGATTTCCTTAAATTTCGAAAAAGAGTAGAAAATTTTGAAGCAAAGTGTTTCAATTTGGTAAGATTTAAGAATTAAAAAAAAAAATCAAGAAATATTTAAAAAATTTGAAGAGCTTGAAATAGAACTGTAAAATATTTTTAAAAATGCAGATTTTTTTGAAGATTTCAAACCAAAACTTTAGAAGCTTAAAACAAATTTTGAAAGGTTTCAAGTGAATAGTAAACCAATTTTCTTGAAATTCCTAGGAAAAATTGGAAGATTTTGAACGATTTTTCAAAATTTCAAAAAAATTCGAGCCAGTTAAAAATATTTGGAGGAATTTAAGGGGTTTTTAACAGATTAAGAATATTTTAAAACTTTGAAGCATTTTCGAAAATTTATCAGATTTTTTTTTGTATGTCTTCCAAACACTTTAAAACATATTTGAAAGTTTTGAAAAAATGTCGATATCAATTTGAAATTTGAAAATATTTTTAAAAAATTAAAACAAAATGTGGATTTTTGAAAATTTCGAAATACAATTTTTAGCTTATTAAGGATTTAAGATAATACCACAATTTTCTTAAGATTCCTGGGAAAATTTTAAGTTATTTTTTTTCACATTGAAAGAGAATGTTTAAAAATATGTCAAAACCATATTCAGTATGAAGTTGACAAATTTATTGATTCTTTCTGCAATTTAAAGCATTGAAAATGAGCTTTTATTTTATACACCGTAAACTATTGAGCGTTTGAATAAAACAAATCTGAATTAAAATTTTGTGAAGCTTTGAGAGTTCGATTTATTTAATTTCAATGACCGTGAAAATGGTTGTCAACCGGCAAAAAACCAGGAAATAGCCACGAATTTTTCTTTGATTAAAACGGACACCCTGACGTTGTTCTTTTCGTCAATAATAGTTTTTAATTTTTTTAAAATAATTTCTGTTATTTTTTGAACTATAATCTTCTTTTAGCTAGCATTAAAAAAGTTTCTAACACAAATTAACAAGAATAACTAATCAAAATCTCTCTACCGATAAAAATACATTTGAAAAAATTTCAAATATAACTATTTTTCAATTATATTGTTTATCTATTTTTTAATCTTGAATCTTCTTCAACTTTTTTCTGATGTATTTTTATCAGTAGAACGTTCGGAGGTGTTCAAACTTTTATTTTAACACGAAATTTTGCTATGTGTATATTGTTTAAAAACTTGCTAGAAAAATTAAAAATTAAATTTTAAATAGTTATATTTTTTGAATTTACTATTAAAAATTCGTTGTATCTGTAGAATTTTCATTAACAAATAAAAAATTGTCGGGTACGTGAAAACTGTCTCAGAAAATTACAGGGAAAATTAACGCAAAGTTAGTTTAAACTATGTTATGATAATGATTTCTGAATTCTTGAATAATTGTAATTTATATACTATATCAGAAATATGACAAAAAAAATATGGACTAAATAATCCGTTTGACAAAGATTTATTTATTTATATATTATATATTATTAATTTTTTGTTTTTATTTCTGGTATGCATTACATTTGTTTCAGGATTAGAAAGAAAAAAATCGCTAGATACGTCCTCAAAAATTAAATTTCTTATGAAAAAGAATAAGATAAAAGATAAATATATAAAAGGAATAGATAAAAGGTGATCATCATTAATTAATGCTTCAATTAATTATTAAAAAACTGGAGATTTATCTAGACAATTCAGGGTATTTAAAAATAAAAATAAATTTGATTAATTCAAATTCAAATTAAATAATAAAATACCAATGGTAAAAAAAAATTTATTTTGTATCAGAGATTAATACAGAATTGCAGAAAAATACATTTTCTTCATCAGGAATGAGAGGAATAAGTATAAACTTGGGTGCCTAAGTAGCATATTTCAGTTTTCAAGCAGTATTGCTCTCTGAAAAAAAAATTGGTAAAATTTTACTGAATACTAGTAAAAATTTTCAGATTCGATTAGCAAAAAGTGAGCCACTGAAGATTAGTAAAAAATTACTAATTTGGGTATTATAAATATTTGATGATAAATAAAGTTTAATAAAACGACGCGATGGCTTAGCATTTTCAATTATATTGAAGCGATAAAAAGGCCATATTGAGAAATTGTTGACGCGACCTAGTCTGTTTTAATTTTCAAAATATTGCCTTATGATTATTTCAACAAAGTTAGGAAATAAGAATTTTTTAGAATCTTGAAATTATAACGGATCAATATGAATAAATATATTAAATAATCATGCATATTCATGATCCTCATGCACTACTTTTCAATGGAGTTCTGTTTTCGAATGACAGAATTTTTTTCGATTCTTTATGTTCCCTATTTCCATAGAAAATTTCAATTATTTCGCAAAATTTGTAAAAATTATTTGACTCGAATAAGCGTCAGCTTAAATAAATATGAAATTGAGTACATAAAGAAGGTTATTTTAATTGTATAGCCTTTTACTTTATGCAAAAGGTACTTTGAGGTCTCTTCAAATAAAAATTGTTAAAATGTGAATAATTACTGGTGAAAGCTTACAGATTCGAATAGCGAAAAGTGAGCCACCAAAGATTAGTAGAAAACTAATAATTCTATTAGTGAATATATTTACTAATTCAGCAGTACAAAGCAACTAATTGCTTGATGCTAATAAAGAAATTTACTTAGGCCTGTATATAATAATTAAAAAAAAAATTAAAAACATGAAAAACGTGAAAAATAGAAAAGTTCATTGAAACGAATGTATGGTATACCATTCTTATCTCTGTTGAAACAAGAAGAAGGCGATATTGTGACATTGTAAACGTGACCTACAGACTATTTTAGACTTTTTAAATTAATATGTGTCAATGGATTCGAAATTAATTATACATATTCAGGGTCTTCATGCGCTACTTTTCAACAGATTTCTGTTTTTGATTTTATACATTTTTTTCGGTTGTATATTTTCCTTATCTTCCGTCAAAAATTGCAATTATTTAGCAAGCTTAGTGAAAATTATTCGCCTGACATGAGCACCAGAATACATATGAATTTTAATGCCTGAAGAAGGTTAATCGAGCTTTTTTTTATGTAAAAGGTACCTTAATGTCTCTTCAAATCAAAATTAGTAAAATTTAACTAATTTCAAGTGAAATTTTACAGATTTGATTATCGAAAAGTGAGCCACAAAAGATTAGTAGAAAATTACTAATTCAGTTAGCCAAGATATTTCCCAATTAAATAATGGAAAGCCAACTAATTTATTGATGAAAATGAATAAATGTACTAAGGACTGCATATGAAATAATTAAAAAAGGTTATAAAAATTGAAAACGTGAAAAATAAGCATATTCATGGTCCTTACGCTCTACTTTTCAACAGAATTCTTCTTTCGATTTTTAAATTTATTAAAATTTACATTTGTGGCAGAGATTAATAAACAAATTTCAAAAAATGAATAAATATGTTCATCAATAGTTTTTATTTCTAATAATTGTTATAGAAATGAATCAAGAGAGTTTATGAACAATAAACAATGTTATTGATGGTAGGTATAGGTTTTTGCAACACTTTGAAAAAAATTATGGCACTGGATGATTTCTTATTAACAAATGAAAAATGTAACTTTTTTCCTACCTTTTAAACAAAAGGTGACGACTGGACTAAAATCAAAAACATGGATATTGAATTTTTATATTGAAAATTATATATTGAAAGTATTTCTTCCAGTTAAAATAAAAAATTCTTCCAACCAAATGAACAAAAGTTTAATAAAATAATTATTTCTTCAAAATAAATTTTTATTTGTTATGAATAATTGTTTAATTTTACTAATCAAATGAAATATTTCCTTCAGCTAAAGAAATATGAATTTATGTGAACACAATATTTTCTTTATCTAAAGAAATGCTTCATTTGTGTAAATTGCAGCAAATCTTTGTATCAGATAAGTATATTTTTGCCTTGATTAATATTTTTTTGAAATAAGTAATTATTTCTTTTATTCAAAAAAATCTGAAGGCTTGATTCAATTATGGAAAATTAATCGATTCATATGCGACCTGATCAATTCAAATAATGGAACTCATTTGAATCAAATAAATATTTCTTTGAAGGACTGATCAGTTTTCAACAAATCCAGACCTTTTGAGTAAAGGAAATCATTTCCTTGAACGTACGAGATATTTATTTTCCAACTATATTTTTTCAGTGTGTATAACTGTATATTAATATTAATAAATTTATTTTAGACTCAATGTGTATTGTATATTAAAACAGTAAAATTTATAATAAATGCAATATACAAATTTAGATTTAATTTAATTTTCATGTGTGTAAAGTCATTTGCTTATATTGTATATGAAGTCAGCGAATATTTTTTTTAACAGTGAAGCTGAAAAAACTAATTCTATGGAAGAAATTCAAGTTTTCAATAAAAAAGTTCACTCTTAACCAAGAACGACTTTTCTACCATGAAAGATGATATTTTAATCCAGAAGGACGAATTTTCATTAAAACCGTTGAATTTTCCTAAAAAATGATGACTTTAACAACATAGTTACATTTTCAACAGAATAATAAATTTTCTACCCAAAAAGACGAATATTCAACAAAATACATGAATTTTTCTACTGAATAGTTGATTTTTCAACATATAAAGGATATTGTTAACAAAGTAGTTCAACTTTGAATACAGTAGTTGGACTTTTGACCAAAGAGGTACATTTTTAATTAAATAGTTTTTTCAAGCGAATTTTCCACAAAATACATGATTTTTCTACCAAATTGTTGAATTTCCAAGTCAAAAAGAGGAATTCTTACCAGGCAGTTGAATTTTAAATTTGCATATTTGAATTTTTAAGAAAAATTTTAATTTATAACTACATAATTAAATTTCAACTAAAATTATGAATCTTCAACAAAACAAATTTTTTTTCACGAAGTATTTTTACTATAAACCAAGTAGTTGAATTTTATTCAAGCAAAAAATATCTTTTCTCAGCGAAAAATTTAATAGTTGATATTTCAGTCAAGAGTGAATTTAACTTAAATTTAAGTTGAAATAGTAAAAATAGACCTCAAAGAAGAATAACAGAAAAAGAAATATCAACAAAATTTCCACATTTTTAAACAGAGAGATGCATTTTTGACTAAAAAGATTATCCTTCAACAACATAAATGGCTTTTTAACGAAGTAGTTCAATTTTGAACGAAGTAGTTGAATCTTCAACCTGAAAGATGAATTTTTGATCTAGAAGATTAATTTTCTACCCAAAAAGATGAATTTTCAACAAAATACGTGAATTTTCAGCTAAAGAGAAAAATTATTGACTAAAATTATGAATCTTTGATGAAAAAACAATATAAAAAAATTAGCAACAAAAAAAAGAATTTTTAAAGAAAAAGATTAGTTTTCTACCAAAAAAGACAAACCAAAAAAATGAATTTCTAACGAAATAATTAAATTTTCAACAAATAGTAGAATTTTTAATCAAACTTTTGGCGAATTTTCAATAAGAATGAGGTAATGTTAAGGTTCATAATTGTTAACAAACATAATTGCTCAAACAATTGATTATTATTGTTAATAATATTCTCTTTGTTTAATGGTAAAAATTTGCGTTTTTTTCTGAAATTTTTTAGTCTATTTTTCACTTGGAGTGACTTAATAATTAATTAAATTCAATAAAAATAATTGTTCAAACAAACTACCATTGTTAATAACTATCTCCATCTATATTGATACCAGACATGTTCATAACTATCTTCTCTTGGATAAGTCGTAGAAAGTTGCATTTTTTTTAAATGCTTAACTTCGCTTTGACTTTTCAGTTATGAACAAATGATAAATAAAAATTAGAGAGAAATATATCTAAAAAATCTTCTCTCACCTACTCCTAATTATTCCATTCTTTGCTTTTGTCTCTTGTATAAGATAGCTTTCTTGTTTTAATAATTTTTTTAACATTGGGAGAAGAGCAAAAATAATTCACTTAAAAAAATACAATACTATTTAAAAAATGATCCTTGTTGAGGTTTAGTTATTATTTGTTTATAAATAAAAAGTTAAAGCTATCTAGCATCAACAAAGAAGAATATAGTAACAAAAAATAATAATTTGTTAAGATAATTATTTTTGGGTAATTGCATTAATTGTTAATTCACTGTAAGTGAAAAGATATTAAAAATAGTAATACATTCTTTGAACAATTCATTTTGTTAACTTTAATTAATTATTTCACTCACTATAATTTAAAATTGGAGAGAAAATGATTTTTTTAACTGTAATTTTCTAGCATTATTCCAAGAGAATATTATTACAAATAGTACTCAATTGTTTAAACAATTACGTTTGTTGACATTGATTAAATATTGCCAAAAAATTTAGGAATTTAAAAAAAAACTGCGACTTTCTATCTCTATTCTAAGAGAGAATTGCTAAAAACAATAATAAATCGTTTAAATTTCAAAGCATTTCTGCGGATTTCAAAAATTTGAGGAGAGAAAAATACAATTTATAGAACCTTCAATTATTTGAAAAATGTAGGGAGATTTTATAAAATTCAATGTATTTCAACAGATTTTAACAGATCTCAAAGATTTTGATGAAATTAAAAGCATTTTCAAAAGTATCAAGTAAGCTAAGAGATAAGATTATAATTAAATTATATATTATATCATAATAAGATTTTTTGGCTCTAAAAGCAAATTTTTTATTTTTTTTTTATTTTTAAAAATAAAAAAAAAATCTTATTGCCAAAATCCAAGTAATTAACTCGGAGTACTTGTATATGTTAACTTAATAACTTTTTAGGTACGTTCATTTTTATTTAAAAACTGTCATTAGGCTGCTTTAATAAACCTTACAGATATAAAATAATTACCTTTTTTTGGCCTGCTGGGAATGTTTCATGGTTTTTTTACTTTTTCTTCTATACTATGTTAAAACATTAAAAGATTTTTGAAAATAACCAATTTCATTTTATTTTTATTTCATCAGTTATTTTTTTAATATTCAATTTATCCTATTTTTCAAAATACTCAACTCCGAGTGGTTGAAAAGGAAGAAAAGAATTTTACAAGAAAATTTTTTACTAAATTATCCATTCTACAAAAATTTCGGTCGAGTTTTCAATAAATTGTTAACAGTGTGAAATTGCGCATATGAAATCTGGGCTTATTTTCAGTCAGATATTAACACAGCATTTTCAGCCAAAAAAAGGACTTAAATTGAGTTTCAAATAGAATAAAATTACATGAAACTTTCCAGTGACATTCTAAAATAAATTTACACAAAAATACAGAATTTTCTGTTTCAATTATGATAACCGATTTAATGAGAAGGTATCATGGAGCCAAAACAATCACATTGACAACGAATTTGGAACATTTACATTCCGAAGATTTGCGAAATTGATGTTTTACAACAAAACATTTGCAAACAATGAAATTTTCATAAATTTAAGGAAACGAAATATCCATGTCATAAGGTGTGAAGCTGTCTCAAATAAAAATACAATTCTATATTTTAGTTATGTTTTGTCCATGAGTGAAGTAATCTGATGGTATCGATAGACAGATTGTATTATTTTTTCCATATAGAACTCACATTTCTCTACGCATAAGTTATAAAGAAAAATTATTTTTCAATTTTTTCCTTGGGTAGAGATCACCTTGTATCAGCAAACACCTGTTTCGCTGGAATGTTTTCTCAAACTGTGAGCATAGGCTTAACTTCAAATCTTAACTGCATGTGAATTCACTACCAGGTCTTTCCACTATTTTCTATTCATAAGTGTATGGTTATCAATAAAGTTAATGATTTTTTTGAATATTGAAAATTGATAATGAAAATATTTTCAAGCATTAAGGGTATCTACCGTGAAAATTCAACAATATAAATATGTCGATCAATTCATCAATCAATAAGTCCGTTCTGTTCTTGCATCAACTTTAAATTATATTAACCAAAAAGTTTCACAGTAAAAAACATAAATTACTTAATTTCCAGTAAAATTGATTACCATTACAGGTCTATCGATCCGTTTTGAACCAAGGGATCTTTTATATTGTTACATCAAATTTGAATTAGGTTTCGACTAAGCTTCCTCTATGAGGAATCAAAAAGACTTTCGGTGAGGTAAAATTGAAACTACAAATTCTAGTTGATCAATAGGGCAAAAAATAAAAGCACAAGTTTGTCGTGTATTTACTTTATTGAATGGTATATATTCCTCATTGCAAAATATAATTGATTCGAGGAGTCCAGAATCACATCCTAGCTCCTGTAATTGTCGTAAATTGCACTACTTCTAACATCCGAGCAAGTTCTATCGTCAATACCATGGTCGTATTCTCTGCTTTATCTCGTATAGTTATCCTGTCATCTTTATCATGTACTGGACGAAGACGACCATCATCATTCCATGCAACGATGAATTTTCCCTTCGTCCATACAGCCAATAGACCCACGACTTCAGTTAGAGGCCCAGCATCTACAAACCTGATGTAAGCACCAGGATATTCTCCTGGTTCTAATAACTCTTCCTTAAAACGTAAAGCAGATCGGTGATATCCAGGGCAAACTGAAACATTGGAAACAAGTTATGCATATAAAATATCACCATACCCCCATTTTGAAATCAAAAATACTGCTAAAGTTTACGAGCAACTTCAATCTTTTAGTTTCTCGAAGACTGCCTAAAAACTAGAAATTGGTCTATACAAGTTTTTTTTATTGTTCTGATTTCTGAGCTAATTCTCTACGTAAAAAATAGAATAGTCCAAAATATTGCATTGGAAGTTATGCATATAAGCAGTTCTTGACCGATTTTAATTAACCTTAGTTGATAACTGTAAAATGCAAAACTATATGAATTTTGTGAAGATTGAGCTTGACAAGTCTATTGAACCAAATCATTTTGAATGAGAAATAAATATAACACTGAAAAAACAGAAGTGAATTTCAGTTGCGAGTAATTTTCAAGTAGATGAAGTTGATTTTTTTCGCATCGAAAGAGCACAACATTCAATATAGTTGACACGGTAATAATTTTCAATGTGGTGGGTCAGTTTTAACACGTGAAGATAATTTTTGTTACAGGTAAAGATTACTCTGAAATCGCTGTAAAGATTACATTTTGTTTTTTCTGTGAAACTTCAATTAAGCTTCATTTCAAACATTACTTAAAATCACATATATATTATAATATTATATATTTACCAATGAAATTGACGAGAACTCCTAAAACGAAGACCAGAGTACCAACGCTCCTCATTTGTTCCAGCTAGAGAAATTTGATTGACTGACTTAAATTATGATTATTCTACAAGATATTCCATAAATATATATATATGTATATATATATATATACCAGTCATGAAGGTTGACATTTTCGAAACACCTGATATCCGTAAGTTATTTGACCTCACGCTGTTTGAGGAGTAGTGTAAAACACACAGTTTCTTAATAATGAGATAAATACGAATGGTGAAGGACCAAAAGATAAAAAAATTATTATATGAAATAGTAAACATAATTGTATTTTCGTTTTTAAAGTTAAAATTTGGTAATAAAATTACTTGCTTTTATCATTTAACATTGAAGTTATTTGTTATAATCGAATTATAATCTCGAATAGTGAACATTATCATGAACAAATTATAATATCGATTAGTGAAAATTATCGATTGTTTTGTTTATAAAGTAATATTTTAGCGAAAAATTATTTTCTTTTATCGACGAGGTGCATAAGGTGTATAAACTAAAGCCATTCGATATTATGTGTTAAGTTTGAAACCCAATTATATAAATAAATACACATTATGAATGTTATAGATTAGATTTTTAATTATCTGCAATTTGCGTTTACAATGATGTCTATTAATACGAAAATTTGTCATTAAATATCATTTGTTAATTTCATAAACAAATGCCCAGTGTGGATTTTCAAAAGTAGAAAGAAATAATTCGAACAAATAGTATCGTACCGATTAGCACCAAACTTTAACTAGACATGCGCAATATTCTTTTCAACTGATATTTTAAAGAAAACAATTTTATTCTTAAATTAAAATCCTTTATAAGAATTATTTTTGTAAGTATTCGATTCATAACATTTTTCTGAAAATGTTGTCAAAAAGTAGTGAAATCCTACCAAAAACATCTATCATGCATAAAATTGGACAAGTACAATTAAATGAAGTTTTGAAATCAAAATTGGCCAAGGAAAATGAAAAAATAATAATTGACACTAGTTGATTACGAGTGTTGAAAAATAAATTTTTCACATGTTGGTTTATAATTTGAATTTGACAAGAAAATTTAGAAAAATTATTTATAAACAAAATTTTTTAATTGTAACGATTTGGCGTGATTGAATGTATTAAAAAGTCAATTTTTTCGATAAGCAAAATTATGGAGAAAGTTATTAACGAAAGAAGAGGACCTTTAAAATAAATTGTAGTAATACTTACAACGGAGAAATACATTTAATCTCATTCAGTTTTTATGATATAAAATGTTTGTTGATAAATAATTTCTTTAAATTATCTTCTCAAATTTAAATGAAACAAAATTCGCGAATTTATAAGATCGCGGATACGCCAAAAATTAGAAAATGTACCTAATATTTTTTTGGTGCTATATATAATTATTCTTAAGAGTCTTCTGAAGATATCCTGAAAATGTCATTCTAAAAGAAAAATCCTCCTTCGAAGTTATTAATAGTCAAATTAAAAAATAATAAAAGTATGTAAAAATCATTTTCTTCGGTCCAGATTATAGGAAAGTCCTTCTTTGGGTATTAAAGAGTATAATTGTAAAAATAATTTGACTTTTAACTTATTTTCAAGAATAGCTAGCTACATTTAGCAAACAACATTTTTTGTAGGTTATATAAAGGAGAATCTTTTAAAAATTTGTATTTTATATTTTCAATATTTTTACACTAGGCTATTATTATTTTTGATATTGTCCTTGAAAGCCTTCATTCATACTTATAAAAGTTAATGTCAAAATGGTTCAATTTATAACGAATATTATATTTCTTAGGATAGGTTGCTTCATTCTATAACCATCATTTTACTATTTTTTCATTTCCTGACACAAAAATACCAACATGTTATTTAAAAAAACAAATCCATAGGGTCCCGAATATACATGAAAAATAATTTGTATAATATTTAATTGTCGTAATTTCACACTTTTGTCTCATTACTTGCTCTATGCCACCTTCGAATATTTTTCATATTCATTTTTGATTCTAAAAGATCGAAGTAGAAGTTTTGATTCGACAATGATCATTTTCTGAATTATTTTTGACTTCTGGGTGAAATGTAAGAGCCTCACACTCATAATCCAATATAGAGCATACTTATGCTACAAATTGAGCTAGTGCAAAGTTTCAAAAAGTTCATTATAGCCGCAAAAAAATGAAAACCTATTTGATCCATAATTACCCGACTGGATCCATAATTACCCCTGTTAACGGAAATGTTAATTATTATTTTTTCATTTCACTTGGCCAACTTTTATTTCAAAATACATTGATTGTACTTGGTCAAGTTCTTGCATCGTAGATGTTTCTGGTGGGATTGTTCTATCTCGAAACAAATTATGACAAAATGATATAGTCAGCCACCTTCGAATGGAATGTCACCGAAACAAGATAGATCAGACCCTTATCTTACTCCTCGAAAATGTTGTATATCATCACCATGTTCCAGAATTTAAAGTGCAGGAAGCGCTCGACTGATCGGATTGTCCGTGCCAACTAGGATAAAGCAAAGTTGGGAGTTTGGGACCTGGTGCCAAACCAAATAAGACATATTGCTAGCGAGTAGAGTACGACAGGCAGAGAAGTGTTTGAGTGGCGTGCTAGACAGGGCTGATGTTATGACGGGATGAGTGGCTCGGTAGCGATTTATTGAGTGAGGTTCGCCCCCAATCCCAATTTCATTCCCACCCCTTTTCCCATCTCAACCCCTAAATTTCTCTCTCTCTCTCTCTCTTCCATTTTTCGGTGCGCAAGGTTCGTTCTTGTCAAACACCTTCTTTCCTTTTCCTTTTCCTTTGCACCCTCTACATACATATTTTCTCTCTTTCGCTACCGTCAGCCTCCGTTTGAGGACCAGATCAATACGTCGGGAAAGCGGAGGGTTGGAGAAGGATGTCGTTTCGGCTTGCCCGAGGAAGAAGGACGAACTGTACCCATTTCTCGGAAGGCAACAGGGTGAGCTGTGGAGTCCAGATATGCCGCGAAAAGATGATGAGACGAACGAAGGGTGCCCGGGATTGCTGGAGGGGTTGACAGGACTTGGCCGAAAGCTTACGAGTTTTGCCGATCTCTCGCGAAGTCAGGATCGTGCCAACTAGCAACGTTACCATGAGTTCATGACCTCCCTTATCAGTTTCCAGACTCTCTGCAGACGCGTTGTTTGCAGGTTAATTATTTATGATCTGCATTGGATTTTTTATTCATGTGGTTTAGATCCCCGATTTCGTGGATTTGAATTCATTTTTTATGAGGACGTTTCTGCAACTTACTGGACATGAAAATGTTCAATTAGTAGTAAACGATATCAGTTTTCCACTATGAGAGGAAATGTTTATTGAATAATGAAATGAATATAGAGAAAAATAAGTAATATAACTTTAGGAGTGGAATGTTCTGGACTTATGGAGACGTAACACCTTACCTTGTAGTTTGAACATGGGAGTGTAGAATAGTGGAATATACGTATAAAAATAACTGTTTTGTAATAGAAGATTCAATATTTCCGATTGTATAAAAAAAAAATAATTTAAATTTAAAGGTATTGTATCGAGATAGCATATTGAATGTATCATATCAAAAGTGAAGATTCCTGACACTTTTTTCAATAGAAGGAGAATTTCTTTATGAATACTTATGGTGTATAACCCATCCCAATTCAATTTTTGACAATTATGAAGCGAAAATCTTTATGAATACTTATGTTGTATAACCCATCCCAATTCAATTTTTCACAATTATGAAGCGAAAATCTTTCTATAACATGAACATTTATTCTAAACCACTGATTCTTCTAAAAAAATGTTGCATTTTGAAAAAAAACGGGATTTTCTCTTATATTCAATCATTCTTCGTGAATTGCCATACTTGTAATGAGATTCCAACACAAATATTTGATATAAACCAGAGAAATAATGTTTACTTCACAAATTTATAGATACGGTAAGCTTGTTTAAAATAACACCCTTTCCCGATAGGAAAAGCATTTGAAAAAAATTTATAATGGCAATAATTAGTGATCGGTTTTATTTATCGATACGAAATTTGCATAAAAATTGACAAGCATGCGCTCTCTTGATCTAATTTTGATTGGATTTAAAAAGCTCGAATAAAAAAAATTGTTTCAGTTTTTTATTATAACTCTAATGGATGTCCCAAATAATGGTCCCAATAATTTTTTATTAATTTGTTGCTACAAAAAAAATGGATCGAAAAATGAAGATCATTTTTTGACTTCTGGGAGACAAACGCCATTATCTCACTCGCATTTTAAAAAAATGGAAAGCATTTTCACAATTTAAAAAAAAATCTTTTTGTGGACCACCCTACCCTTATTTTGAAATAAAAAATACTGCTAAAGTGTACGAGCAACTTCAATCTTTTTGTTTCTCGAAGACTGCCTAAAAGCTAGAAATTGGTTCATACAAGTTTTTTTATTGTTCTGATTTCTGAGCTAATTCTCTACGTAAAAAATAGAATAGTCCAAAAGTGCATTGGAAGTTTGTTTTTAATTTTCTTGCATATCCCCTCCCCCCAAATTTGTTCGAACCACAAAAAAATAAATGCATGAAGTTTAACACGTATTTCCCATGAAGAAGGATAACAAATTTTTTTAATTAGTCATAGAATACGAATAAAAAGTTACTTTTTGAATGCCCCCCCCCCCATAAGTTTGTTTTATTGGGTCCCGAAAAAATCCCACAAGTGAAAAATTGGATTTTGCGAGTTTTATGGCGCTAAATATCATTTTTTGCGGTTTATTTTAGTGAAAATTATCCCTCATATTATTATTGCTTGTAACAATTTTATTCTTAGAATAGACATGTAAAATAGCGGTATTTTCTGAATTGTTCAACTTGCTTGCAAATTTTTAGTTAGAGCGAGGCAAATATCAATTGAAGTTAACAAAAATAGTTTTTTAAACAATTACCTATTATCTATATCAGGATTCTCTTAGAATAACGTTGAGAAAGATTGTTTTTTTTTCTGAAATTTTCCACCTTTTGTTAACAAACATAATCGTTTGAACATTTTATTATTATTTTTAATAATATTTTGTTCAAACAATGCTAAAAAGTTGCGGTATTTTAAAAAAAATGTACTCATTGTGCAATTTTTTCTTAGTGAGGAAATAATTAATGCAAGTTAACGATCATAATTTTTTAAGGAATATATTATTGTTTATAACTATTTTCTCTTAGAGAAAAGTTACATTGAATATGACCCATATAGAAAACTTGTAGAATATTTCAAATATCTGGCTCTATTTCAAAAAAATATACCCACCAAAAAGAAAGAGATTGTTTAATAATTATTCACTCTGATGCTTATTAATTATTTGTTCTTGAATAGAAAGCCAAATTAAAGTTGAAAATTTCACAAAAATCCGCAAATTTTTAACATTAATTTGAGTTTAGTGAAAAATGGACGAAAAGTTGAAAATTGCAGAAAAAATTACAAATTTCTAGCATTATTCAGAGAGAATATTATTTAAAAAAATAATATATTATTTGAAAATGATGCTTGCTTACTTGCATTGATAATTACTTCAATGAGTAGAAAGTGGGCAAAAGTTAAAAATTTCAGAAAAACAGTAAAAATCTAGCCTCGTTGTGTGAGAAGATAGTGATAAACGTTGTAATTTTTTTAAACGATTAGTTTCGTCAAATTAAATTAATTATTACCTTGCTCTAAGTGAAAATTGGACAAAAAGTTAAAAATTTCAGAAGAAACAGCGACTTTCTACCTCTATTCTAAACGAAAATTTCTATAAACAATAGACAATTGCTTAACGAATTTATTTAAACATCTAAGAATAATTAAAAACTAATATTTTATGTTTTAGAAACAATTTTTACTAAAAGAAGCCGCAAAAAATAATAATTCGCTCTGAAAAACTCGCAAAGCCAAACTTTTTACTTATAGGGTTTTCTTAGGACCCTGTGAAATACTTATGTGAGCGAAATTTGAACAAAAAAAACAATTTTATTTGTATTCTATGGCGAATTGTGAATAGGAGTCTTGAGGTTCAACTTGATATACCTAATATTACCGATTCTAAATAAAATTTACAAAAATTCTTTTTTTTCTTATGGGAAATACGTTTTAAACTTCATAGGGCCCTAAACATAATTTTTTTTCAAAAAAAGCGCATTTATTTTCGTCCGGATTCGAACAAATTTGGGGGAATATGCATGGAAATTAAAAAAAAATCAGAACACCCTATCCCACACCCGACTATTAATCCGCACAGATTTTTAACGAGAATTATTTTTCAGGAAAAAAAAATCAGATCGAAGGAACCATAATTTGATTCGGTCCTGAGCGTGGGTTAACCCCACGTGGTAGAACGAAGGGAGTGCGCGGTCCAATCATCGCAGAATCCAGCAACCCCTGACGCACTCGCCCCGGGCATCTGCGATGTGAGCCGACGAGAGGAGACGCCACCACCCTGCGATTTGGAGGATTTCAAAGGAGTCGCGATTCCTTCTCTTCCGCGCCGAAAAGGATAGTCCAGACTCCAGAGGCCGCTCCAAGTGGGGCGTTGTCCTACGTCCGGAAAATCACCCGCAGCATCCTCTTCTCAGCTCCAGGGTCACTCGACTTCAACAGTTGCCGCTCAGAGCCAAGGGTTACTTCGCGGATCTCCAGTCACCCAGTATATAGAAACTTATTATTTTTTGCATCCACTTCCTTCAGTGTTTCAGTTTTCACCCCATAAAACGCACAACATACAATTTAAAACTTGCAACTTAAAAATTTGAACTTGCACCTTTATCTCCTTTGGATAAGCACACGCATGCAAAAATTCGTGATGATCGTGATCCAGACGGTATGTTGCGTTTACATCGTGAAATTAAAACCGCTTTAGTGAGATTGAGTGATTTTTTGGTGAGGCAAGGTAGAGCAGTGGCCGGATGCAATAAGGGGACAGTACTCGAAAACGCTAAAAAATGCTGTCCAAGCGTCTCGTGATATCTAAATTTTTAAGTTCAAAAATTGAATTGTTTAAAATACGGGTTTTGTAGAGAATCACAGGGCTTTTTTTTACTTGAGGTTTTTTCCGGAAGAACATTAATAATAATAAAATTTAAAAAAGTGAATACAATTTTTCCTCAAATTCTACTATTTTTTAAAACTTAAATCATCATAACTCAGCGAAATATTATTAAAACTGTTTGGAATTTGGTAATCATACGCAGTATACTCTAGCAATACCTACAAAGTGAAGGAAAAAACGTTAAGCTGCCTCTTGTTTAATAATAATTAATTGCAAATTGAGACCGGTCGGTAAACATGTTTGCTTAGTTTAACCGACAGAAAGTATGAAGGGAAATTCAAAGTTGAGAAAACTTCTAGTGAGGTATTGGTTCCAGACTATTCAGGTAAGATTTTTGAACATTTTTAGATCGATTAATTGAAATTTGACAAAATTAGGTGTTTTATGAGAAGGCATTCTATGCCGTGAGGCGCCAACGGTAGCTCCATGAGCATTGAGCACTATCAGACAGCGTACTCGTCGTTGGCGTCATCGAAGGCTTTCTTATTAAATAAATATTGTCAATTTTCAATGAATTGATCCAAAAATTTTCAAAAAAGTTCCTTGAATAGTGCGAAACAAATGCATGACTGAAAGTTTTCTTCAACTTTGAACTTCCCTCAACACATTTTGTCGGCGAAATATTAATAACGACCGGTCTTAATTTGCAATTAATAATTATTAAATAAGACACAGCTTTAATTTTTTTTCTCCGTTTAGTATGCATCACTAGAGTATACTGCGTGTTTATACCAAATTTCAAACAGTTTTAATAATATTTAGCTGAGTTATGACTATTTATGTTTTAAAAAATAATTGAATTTGGGGAATTTTTTTTCAATTTTATTATTAAAAATATTCATCGGACAAAAAACTTCGAAAAGAAAGAAGTTCCGTCTCGTCATTCTCCATAAACCCATGTTTTTTCAAATTTAATTTTTTTAACTTGAAAGTTTGGATATCACGAGACGCATGAACAATAAATTTTCGCATTTTCGAACGCTCGTCCCCTTATTGCATCCAGGCTCTTAATTTTTTTTGGTTCACATCTCTATTCATTCTCGCTAAGCATCCCTTATTTTGGAAACATCTTTTTATTTAGAAACAAAGTGAAAATTCGATTTTAAATCGTTGTCCAAAGCCGATTTTAAAAAACCCATGAAATCTAAATCTTAAAATTCTCTGTCAGATTGCTCGGGATTTGCTAACTTTTTTACATCAAACTTTATATATCTGTAATATATTTATCATCTCAGAAGCAGAGTTTAATTTTTTATTCTGACTATTTCCTCGAGTATGGATAACTTTTTTAATCAAATTTTCTTGGCTTCAATTCAGTAATGCTTCAACTTTGAAGTGCACTTTTTGTTTTCATCATTAAATAGTGATTTCGATTTTACAAAATGCTTTCCCTCCCCCCTGAAAAATTCTCATTTTTTTGGTTATCATTTTTGAAAGTTTTCGTTTTATCTAATTTTATTGTTGGGGGTTCTGTTTTTATTATTTTATCGTTTAAGTTGTGCATTTGATAATTTTTTTACTGTTTACTTCTATTTAGATTGTTCTTCTTTGAATGGCATTTTTTCATTGGTTTATATTTTCTAAAATGCTATGAGCATCTTTTTTTAAATAAAAAGTATAAACTAAATAAGTTATTTCGAATTAATCATTGACAGATTTTATAAATATTATTGCAAGATTATTAGGCCTCAACATTTTTAATTCTTTATAATTTATTGTTTTCTTAATTTGATTACGTCTTGTGTTTGGTAATGTTCTTTTCTTCATGAGCTATTGGCAACAATTATATTTTTATTGAGTAATAATTATTATTTCTCAGTTTTGTAAAAAATTGAATTACGGAATGCTAAGTAACTAAATGTCAAAATTATTTTTGTAAATATTTTGAAATATTCTTGTTTCGGATAAAAAAATAATAACAATTTTGTTAAAACATTATTACTTCTAAATATATTGTTGAATTAATAAAACGGTATCATTTCAATCGTTTATAAAATAATCAATAAGAAAATTAATGAAATCTGTTGAGAAATTCAGTTTAGAATATGATGAAACTTGATTTTTAAAAGAAAAGAATTTACTGAACTCTTAGAATAATTTACACAAATATTTCTTCTTGCTCTTTCCTGTTATTTTAAATTTACTATCATTAACATAATTTCCCAATTATGCATGCAAGAATTTTGATTAACTTAATAACATTTTCTTTCTTAAAATATATATATATATATATATATTGACGGTACACTAAATGGCTTCAGAGCAGTAATCCTACTTTAATTTTTACTTGGAGAGTAGAAACTTTTGATTACATTATCCAACTGCCACTTAAAACTTTGAAATCAAATTATCTGATTTTGAAATAAATTAGGGATTTTATTAAGATGGAATCTTATCCAAGTTTTACAGTATTAAAATGAGTTGCAGTTCTGTAACAACGTTAATTATTCAAGTTTTACCAGCATCAATTTTTGTAGTGTACAACTGTATAATTCTTAGTTTTATATTCACAATTGGTTTTTCTCTATTAATTTGAATATATTAGCTGAATTTCAGTAAAGATTCACTTTATAGTTTTTACTTATTACATTTTTGGTTGAGAATTCATTACAATTTGTTTTAATTTTTTGTTGAGAATTCATCTTTTTGCTTCAAAATTCAAATATTTTGTTGAAAGTTGATCTATGCTTTGTTAAAAATTAATTCGTTTGATCGAAGACTGATTTTAGTTGAAAATTCAAATTTTTTGTTTAAATTTGATCCATTTTTTTTAGAATTCATTCTTTTGTTGGAAGACTGATTTTAGTAAAAAATCATATGTTTGGTTAGAAATTCGTTTGTTGGGTTCAAAATTCAACTTTTTGGCTGAAAATTCTTGTATTTTGTTCAAAATTCCTCCTTTTTGGTATGAAGGTTATCTTCTTGTTTGAAAAATTATTTTTTTTTGTGTTGAAAATTGAGCTCCTTTGTTGAAAATTCGTTATTTGGTTGAAAAGTATTTCTTTCAATTGAAATTCAACTATTTCTTTAAGAATTCATCTGGTTAGTTAAAACTAAACTTTTTTGTTGGAAAAAAATATTTTTGGGTTTAAAATTTCACTTTTTTGTAGAAGATTCGTCTTTTGGTTTTAAAAATTTAACAATTTGGTATCAAAATTATGTAAACTGATGAAAATTCATCCTCTTTGGTAAAAAATTAATCTTATTAGTTCCATATTCAATTATTTTGTTAAAAATGTATGTCATTCGCTGAAATTTCGTCTTTTTTTTATAAAAAATTAACTTCCTTGGTTAAGACTTTACATATTCAGTCGAAAATTAAATAATTTCTCAAGTATTTGTTTTATTTTTGTTAAAAATTATTCTTTTTTAGTTTAAAATTCAAGTCTTTAGTAAAAAATTCCTGTATTTTGTTGAACATTTTTATTCTTTGGTTAAAAATTCGACTAGCTGGTTGAAAGTTGAACTAATTTGTTGAAAATTGATTATTTTAGTTCAAAACTCATCTTTATGGCTGAAAATTGAGCTATTTTGTTCAAAACATTTTTTCTGTCTCTTTCTGAAAATTGATCGTTCTTAGTTGAAAACTCAACTATTTTGTGGAAATTTTATTTTTATTGTTGAATATTAACTTTCATTGGTAGAAATTACATATTTTTGGTTGAAAATTAATCTGAGTGTTTGAAAAATTGAATTATTTTGTTGAAATTTTTTTGTTTTTTTTTTTGTTTGAAAATTCGTTATTTGGTTAAAAAGTATTTCTTTTAATTGAAAATTTAACTATTTCTTTGAAAATTCATATGGTTAGTTGAAAATTAACTTTTTTGTTAAAAATTAATATTTTTGGGCTTGATATTTTACTTTTTTGTAGAATATTCGTCTTTTGGTCTTAAAAAATTTTTAATTCCGTAGAAAATGTATGTAAATTGATAAAAATTCATTCTCTTTGCTAAAAAATTAATCTTCTAAGTTACATATTCAATTATTTTGTTGAAAATGTATGTCATTCAATAAAAATTCGTCTTTTTTTTATAAAAAATTACCTTCGTTGCTTAAAACTTTACATGTTTAGTCGAAAATTAAACCAATTTCTCAAGTATTTGTTCTATTTTTGTTGAAAGTTATTCTTTTTTAGTTAAAAATTCAAGTCTTTCGCAGAAAATTCCTGTATTTTTTTTGGAATTGTTATTCTTTGGTTGAAAATTCGACTGCCTGGTTGAAAGTTGAACTAATTTGTTGAAAATTAATTATTTTAGTTCAAAACTTATCTTTATGGCTGCAAATTTAGTTATTTTGTTCAAAAAATTTTGTTTGTCTCTTTCTGGAAATTGATCTTTCTTAGTTGAAAACTAAGTATTTTGTGGAAATTTCATGTATATTGTTGAAAATTCATTTTTATTGGTAGAAATTATATCTTTTTGGTTGAAAATTGATCTGGTTGTTTAAAAAATTGAATTATTTTGTTGAAATTTCATTTTTTTTTCAAATATTCGTTATTTGGTTAAAAAGTATTTCTTCTAATTGAAATATAACTGTTTGTTTGAGAACTCATCTGGTTAGTTAAAAATTAACTTTTTTGTTGAAAATTAACATTTTTGGGTTTAAAATTTCACTTTTTTGTAGAATATTCGTCTTTTGGTCTTAAAAATTTAACAATTTGGTAGCAAAATTATGTAAACTGATGAAAATTCATCCTCTTTGGTAAAAAATTGATCTTAGTTCCACATTCAATTACTTTGTTAAAAATGTATATCATTCGTTAAAAATTCATCTTTTTTATAAAAAATTAACCTCCCTGGTTAAAAATTCACATATTTAGTCGAAAATTAAACTCATTTTTCAAGTATTTGTTCTATTTTTGTTAAAAGTTATTCTTTTTTAGTTAAAAATTCAAGTCTTTGGTAGAAAATTCCTGTATTTTTTTGGAAATTTTTATTCTTTGGTTGAAAATTCGACCACCTGGTTGAAAGTTGAACTAATTTGTTGATAATTAATTATTTTAGTTAAAAACTCATCTTTATGGCTGAAAATTCAGCTATTTTGTTCCAAAATTTTTTTTTATCTCTTTCTGAAAATTGATATTTCTTATTTGAAAACTCAACTATTTTTTGGGAATTTTATGTATATTGTTGAAAATTCATTTTTATCATTAGAAATTACATCTTTTCGGTTGAAAATTAATCTGGTTGTTTGAAAAATTGCATTATTTTGTTGAAAATTCATTTTTTTTTTAATTCAATTTTTCAGTTCAAAATTCTTCTTTTTTTGTAGAAAACTTATCTTTTTGGTACAAAATTAATATTTTTTGGTTGAAAATTAAACTAATTTGTTACCAGTTGAACTCCTTTGTTAAAAATTAATCTTTTTGTTTGAAGATTTATCATTTTAGTTAAAAGTTCACCTCTTTGATTGAAAATGTAACCATTCCAATTTTGGTTTAAATTAACCATTTTTACTGCAATTTTAGAAAAAAATTTCTTCCCTATACCGATGATCCAATCCCATTCTTTCTTTCTCTTTTCTTTCCCCTTCCACTTTCTCTATTCTTGCTTGTTGCATGTCTCGATTTCATTCTCGTCTCCTCTTCAGTCTCACCCACAGACCCGCATTTTACTCAACGTAGACTGATAAATGGATCTCGATTCACAAGCCTTGAATTCTCGCAAAGTAGTCAGTGTCATACATCCTCTGGGTCAAAATTGAAAATCAAAAAATCAAAAAAAAAAAAAAATGCAGTAGTTGGAATAACTTGTTCAAAGCGGGAGTGATGATTCCGAAGAGTAATTTATTATTGCGCTCAATCGTGCGAAATGTGTTGTGAATCAGTATCAGTTCTTTAGTGCCGTGTGTCATGATTTATTGCCACACTATCGCCGAAAATGAAAAGGTTGCTCTTCTGAACAACTGCCACCCGCATGATACATTTTTCTTTCTTCCTTTTCTGTAATACGTGTTTCGTACAATTTATATTATACTTTAATTTGCACCATATTTTTATTTCAAAGGATGAAGCTTTTATTGTTTTAATCAATTTTAATTTATATGTGACTCAAATTTCATTTTCAGTAATAAAAAAATTTATATAGGGTGGCCGCAGATCAGCAGAAACCTAGGAATCAGGGGAAAGTCATGGATTTAAAAAATATCTTACAAAAGTTCAGGGAGTTTCTATAAGAGGCACTTCAGATAAATTTAAAAAATAATAAATTTATTATTTTAAATTGTTTTATACCGTTCACAAATTATTTTATGTTATTGAAGATTAATCTTCTTCGATGATTCAACTATTTTGTTGAATATTCGTATTTTTTGGTTGAATTCAACTGTTTTTGATTGAAATTAAACATCTTTTTTAGTTAAAATATATAATATTTATATAATAATGTATATATATATATAT
>JAABKJ010005629.1:0-22829 GCA_011634705.1 Andricus grossulariae | reverse complement strand
TTGTTTGTAAAAGTTTAACTATTCTGTTTTTCGTCGAAATTTGTTTTCTGGTAGACATCGAATCTTTTCGGTTGAAAATTCAGCTGTTTAATTTAAAATTTATTTTATTTGGTAAAAAACTTATTTCTCTTACTTAAAACTAAACTATTCTATTTTTAGTTGAAAATTTATCTCTTCTGGTTCAAGCTTCATCTATTTTATTGATAATTTTTTTTTCTTCAGAATATTAATCTTCTGGATCGAAAATTCAACCATTTGGTTAAAAATGTTGTTTATTTCATTGGTTAAACATTTGCTAATTTTCTAATGTATGTATTTCATTTTTTTTATCAAATTAATCTTTTCAGTTGAAAATTCACTCATTTCGTTGAAAACTCGTCTTTTTTAGTCGAAAATTCAATTATTTTGGTGGAAAATGCATATTTTTTGGTTGTAAATTTAAATTTTTTTTTAAAAAGTCGTCCTTATGACTTAAAAACTCGACGTTTTGGATGATTTTTTTTCTTTACTGATTAAAAAATCTTTGCTTGTTGAAAATTCAACTCTTCTGTTGAAAATTTGTATTTTTTTGGTTTGATTGAACACTTCCTTATTGAAAATTGAAATATTTTTTAGTGGAACTATCAACTATTACACTTTTTGTTGAATTTTTGAAATAAATACTTGAATTTTCAACCTAAATAGTTGAATTTCGAACAAAAAAGTTTAATTTTCAATCCGAAAATGTGAATCGTGAACGAAAAAGCGAATTTATAATCAAATAGTGAAATTCTATACCAAATTAATAAATTTGCGAGCCAAAAAGCGAAATTTTCTACAAAAAAGTTACATTTTCAACGCAAAAATATAAATTTTCAAACAAAAAAAAGTTAATTTTCAATCAAATAGTTGAATGTTCAACACAAAAAAAAAAACAATTTTCTACAAAACGATTGAATTTGCTACCCAAAAGGACCAATTTTTAAGAAGATAGTTGATTTTTCAACAAAATCCGACGTTGATGAATATTTAAAAAAAAATTTGGAACTTTCAACCCCAGAAAATTTTCTACCAAAAAGATGAATATTTAAACCTAAAAAGAGAACTTTTTGAAAAAAATTAATTTTTTACCAAAAAGTTCCATTAGGAAGCAGAAACTTGAACTTTTGAGCAAAATACACAGATTTACAAAAAATAGTTGAGATTTTAATATATAGTTCGATATTACAACAAAAAATATTTAAATTTTAAATTAAAAACTAGCGATTTTAGCTAAATTGAAATTTTAACAGGATTCATAATAATTCAATAAATAGCCCTTTTTATACATTTTACATGCAAACTAATTATTATGTTATTGTTATTCGGTAATTTTCCGAACTCTGAAGTGCAAAAATGTACTGCAAAATTGTGACATTTTTCACAAGTTTTTAATTGAAACGATTCACGAATTAATTCCCCTGGCGAAAGTATCGGATAGGAATTCATTCCGAACCAATCCGAAGTCATCCAGACCATTCAGGAATTTGTATTAGAAACAATCCGAGTTAATGTGAACCAATCTGAACAGATTTTTACATTTCATTCGATCCAAAACGGTCAAAAATTAATCCGACTCAATCCGGTTCAATCCGAACTTCCAATCCGAATAAATCCGAAACAAATTTTCAATCCGAATGAACCCGAACTCGGACTGACCTGAAACGAATTTCAATCCAAATGAAACCAGTTTAATCCGAACTCGGATTCATTCGGATTCATGCGGATAGAAAGTTCAGTGTATATCAATCCAAATTCGGATTGATTCGGATTCATTTGGGTTAAAAATTTGGTTCGATTTGGTTCGTTTTAGATTTCGGATTGAACCGGATTGAGTCGAAATAATTTTCAAACGATTTGGGTCAAACAGGATGTAGAACTTTTTTCGGATTGGTTCGAATTGACTCGGATTGGTTCGGATACGAATTCCGGAATGATTCGGATTGGTTCGAAATGAATTACTATCGATACTGTCGTCAGGGTCATTTCGTTATTTCGGGAAAAAAAACGTAACCAAATGTAACCTTTTTAGAAAATAAGTAACTTTTTAGTAACGGCGGATAAAAAAAGTAACTAAGTTACTAAAAAGTAACCTGTTCTGTACCCTGTGAAATTACTTCGAGGTTGCAGTTGATGACTAATTCAGTAAGCGGAATAATAATCCTTGTAAATCAGAATGTGAAATTGTGTCGCTCATGGGACGAAGAAGAGGGTTTTCTTGTATTGCCGAGGTCTCGCTTGCCGGGGGTTTCCACCTCCTTAAAATGCATTACCTCAAAGTGCTTCTTGCAAAATAAAAGCATCTCCGTGTCAAATGGTTCAAAGGTTAGAGTAATAAAATTAAGCAACGACTTGACAGCGTCTGCCGTAATTTCACTCCCTTATTTGCGGACAAGAAACCCGACTTTAAATTTTACCTTGTCAGGTATTATTAGAGACTTATACTTGAGAGAAAACAAATTTTTAAAATAAATTTTCTGAAATTTTTCAAACAAATTTTCAAAATACTATTTAAAAATCCCTCGTTCCATTTATCGCTTAAAAGAGAGGTATGCCAGGACAACAATTTTTAGGTCGAGTATTCTCTTCCGGCAAAATATGCCGGATTTTAATTTTTTCGTCAGGCTTATTTTGCCGGATTTTAAGTTTCTCTTCCGGCATATTTTATCGTGTACTAAATTTAATTCCAAAGAATTTATTATGAATTAAAAATGATCTATTAATAATTCCAAACAATTCTAGATTAATGGAAACGAGTTAAAAAATTGATGTGTGCAAAAATATGTCGGAAAATAAGTAATTGAAGGCAGATCTTGATGACAGGTGGAGGTTATGTGTCATCTGTATATATCCGTATTCCTTGCCGGATCTTAACTTTCTGTTCCGGCATATTTTTAATAGCGTCATAATTTTTCGTAAATTATCATAAATTTCCACAACTTTTGCAAATTTTCACAAATTTAATAAATTTCCACAAACTTCATACATTTCAAATAATTTTATAAATTTGATAAATTTCTAAACATTTCATAAATTTCGACAAACTTCATAAATTTCAAAAAATTTCAACGAATTTCATAACTTTCAACAAATTTCATAAATTTCATAATTTTTACAAAAATTTCATAAATTTCCACAATAATGAAAAATGTCCATAAGTTTGAGAAATTATCGTAATTCATCAAACATTTCATACATTTTTAAAATTATGGTAATGGATGAAAATATATGATAATTTAGAGAAATTTTAGAAATTCGTTGGAAAGGGTTAGGGGTTTTAAACCAAGATTATTTTTGTAACCAGTAACAGGGCTTGCCGGAAGAGAAAGTTGAGATCCGGCAAAATATGCCGGAACAGAAAATTAAAATCCGGCAAAATATGCCGGAACAGAAAACTAAAATCCGGCAAAATATGCCGAATCCGTATACAACTACGAAAATTATATTATTAGGTTGAAAATTTAATTATTTTGTTCTAAATTTATCAGTTTATGAAAAAGTCACCTTTTTGATTGAGAACATATCTTTATGGAATTAAAATTAAACCGTTTGGTTGGAAATGGTATTTTTTATTCAAAATTCATATTTTTGTTTTGAAAATTTAGCTGCTTTGTAGAAAATTTGCTATTTCGACTTAAGAATTACACAATTTTCTTGACATTTTTCTTCTTTTTTTATGGAAAAATCTTTTTTGTTTGAAGATTACTCTTATTTGTTTAAAATTATCTTTTTTTGTTGAAAATACAACCGCTTGGTTTAAAATTAATTTGCTTTGTTGAAAATTCGTTTTTTGTCAGTTTGAAAATTAAGTTTTTCAACTTAAAATTTGAATATTAGATTTTTCTGATTGAAACTTGGTAGTTTTTTTAGTTCGAAATTCTTATTTTTTGGTAGAAAATTAGTTTTTCTGGTTGAAAATTTTTCTTTGTGGTTGAAAATTCATATGTTAGTTAAAAATTGATCGTTTTTAGTGAAGAAATCAACTTTTTGGTGGAAAATCAACCTATTTTGGTTATTTCTTTTTTTAAATTTCAAATTAACTTTTTCAACTTAAAATGTAACTATATTCCATTTTTGTTGAATATTTATATATTTTAGTTGAAAATACATGTCTTTTGTTAAAAAATTTACTACTTTGTTGAAAAATATTTCTTTCTATAGAAATTATTATTTTTCACTAAAAATTTATATATTACCATTTTGGTTAAAAATTAATTTTTATATGATTCTAATTCTACTATTTGATTCAAAATTAATCCTTTTTATTTGAACAGTCAACAATTTGGTTAAAAGATTATAAATTATATTGTCATTTTTTTCAGAAAACTAACTTCTTTTTTTAATTAATTTCTTAAATGTAAAATGTGACTATATTCCATTTTTAATTAATATTGATATATTTTACTTGAAAATGTATGTATTTTGAAGAAAATTCACCTTTTGGCTTGACAATAAACAATTTTGTAAAAAAAGTAACCCTTTCGGTTTGAAATTAAACATTGAAAATTAACCTCTTTTGCTTAAAAATTGTACTATTTTATTGAAAATACATTTTTTGTTGTTGAAAATTCAACAATTCAGTTAAAAGTTCATAATTTTACTTGAAAGTTTATAATCTTAGTTAAAAATTCATAATTTTAGTTGAGAATTAATATCTTTTGTTAAAAAATTAACTACTTTCTTGAAAAATATTTCTTTTTATGGAAATTATTATTTTTCACTAAAAATTTAAATATTAACATTTTGGTTGAAAATTAATTTTTTCATGTTTATAATTCTACTATTTGATTTAAAATTAATTGTTTTTAGTTAAAAAGTCAACAATTTGGTTAAAAGCTTATGAATTATATTGAAATTTTGTTCAGACAATTCATTTTCTTTTTATTCAATTTAAAATGTAACTATATTCCATTTTTATTGAATATTAATATATT
Source organism: Andricus grossulariae (assembly GCA_011634705.1). Lineage (NCBI taxonomy): Eukaryota > Metazoa > Arthropoda > Insecta > Hymenoptera > Cynipidae > Andricus > Andricus grossulariae. The sequence continues at coordinate 17,877 of JAABKJ010005629.1, read as the reverse complement.
TTAGTTGAAAATGTATGTATTTTGAAGAAAATTCACCTTTTGGCTTGAAAATTAACAATTTAAAAAAAAAGGAACCCTTTTCGGTTTGAAATTCAACTTTGAAAATTCACCCCTTTTGGTTAAAAATTGTACTATTTTATTGAAAATTCATTTTTTTTTAATTCATAATTTTAGTTAAAAGTTCATAATTTTAGTTGAAAGTTCATAATTTCAGTTAGAAATTCATAATTTTAGTTGTGAATTAATGTCTTTAATCAAAATATTATCTATTGTGTTTAAAAATACTTCTTTTATAGAACTTTTTTTTTCACTAAAAATTTAACTATTACATTTTGGGTTGAAATTTTTTTTTTTTTAAGTTTATGATTCTATTATTTGACTCAAAATTAATCCTTTTTAGTTGATGGTCTAACAATTTTTTTAAAAGCTTATTCATTTTTTTGACATTTTTCAGAAAATTAATCTTTTTGTTAAAATTTAAACTATCTCGTTAAAAGTGGACAATGCTGTTGTTGATACTTTGTTACAAATTCATCTTTTTTTCTTTGAAGATTCATACTTTTAGTGGAAAATTGATCTTTTTGGTAGGAAATTCTTCAATTTAGTTGAAAATTCATAATTTTAGTTAAAAGTTCATAATTTTAGTTATAAATTCATAATTTTAGTTGAGAAATAATGTCTCTAGTTAAAAAATTAACTACTCTGTTTGAAAATACTTCTTTTCATAGAAAATATTTTTTTTTTTCACTAAAAATTTTACTATTACATTTTGGGTTGAAAATTAATTTTTTTAAGTTTATGATTATACTATTTGACTCAAAATTAATCCTTTTTAGTTAATGATTTAAAAAAATTTTTAAAAGCTTATGAATTTTTTTGACATTTTTTCAGAAAATTAATCTTTTTGTTTAAAAATTGAACCATTTGGTTAGAAGCTGACCCTGCTGTTGTTGAATCTTCGTTACAAATGTATCTTTTTTTTCTTTGAAGATTCATACTTTTAGTGCAAAATTGATCTTTCTGGTAGGAAATTCATCTATTTAGTTGAAAATTCATAATTTTAGTTAAAAGTTTGTAATTTTAGTTATAAATTTATAATTTTAGTTGAGAATTAATGCCTTCGGTTGAAAAATACCTACTCTGTTTAAAAATATTTCTTTTTATAAAAATTTTGTTTTTAACTAAAAATTTAAGTATTGCATTTTTTGTTGAAAATCAATTTTTTCAGTTTCTGATTTTACTATTTGACTCAAAATTAATCCTTTTCTAGTTAATGACTTAACAATTTTTTTAAAAGCTTATGAATTTTTTTGACATTTTTTCAAAAAATTCATTTTTTTAAATTAATTGATTATATTTAAAATGTGACTATATTCCATTTTTAATGAATATTGATATATTTCAGTTGAAAATTCATGTATTTTGGAGAAAATTCAACTTCTTCGCTTGAAAATTAACAATTTTGTAAAAAAAGTAACACTTTTCGGTTTGAAATTCAACTTTGAAAATTCACCTCTTTTGGGTAAAAATTGTACTATTTTATTAAAAATATATTTGTTGTTGTTAAAAATTAATTCGCTTGACATCGCTGTTGTTGATATTTTGTTAAAAATTCAGTTCTTTCTTCTTTGAAGATTCATAATTCTAGTTGAAAATTAATTTTTTTGTTATGAAATTCATCAATTTAGTTGAAAATTCATATCTTTTGTTGAAAATTCTATATTTTTACTTTAAATATTAGAAATTTGAAGCATTTAAAATTTAGTTTAGTATAATGTACTACTCACATTCATTTTATTTTGAAGAACACATTTCTCTCTTTTCTGAAAAAAATCACCTTATACTCAGGTTTTCAGAGTATTTTTACCTGTGAAGACTGTTATCGATACAGTGAATTTTTTTTTTTTTAGCTTTTTTTTTGTTTAAGCGAGACTTTCACAATGTATTTCAGTATTTTAATGAACTAAATTTGAAAACAATAACTGATTTATCAGTTCGCCTCTCTAAATTCATATTTTCTAATATTGAAAAAATAAACAATTTGAAATTTTTTAAAAAGAATTTTTTGAAAGCATTTATATAATTTAATGAGTTATTATATCCAACAGATGCACATAAAGTAATTAATATCTATACGTTCATTTTCTCGACTTTGAGAAAAATGCTTATTTGGCTGAAAACAAAAATTTTGAGTGCAGTTTATTTGGCTTAAACAAAATTGTTATTTGAATTAAACAATCTTGGTTTGAATTCATACAAGTTTCATTCGACGTAAACAAAATTTATTTAAAATAAACAATAATAAATGTTAAATAAAAATGGTGTGTGGCTTTTCTACGGATAACATTATTTTTATAAATAATAGCAATTATGATTTGCGGGCAAGAATTTTTTTATTATCAGTCAAATTCTCAACATAAATATTTCAGTGTGGCATCTGAAAATAATATCAAATAATTCTTTTTTCCTTGGTTAATAAACAATTTAAATTCCTAAATTTATTAAATGTTTTATAAATAAAAATTAAAAATTAAATGATATTCAATGTATTGAGCATTATTTCTGAAACACAATTTGTGTTGGTGATTTATAGCACTGATACTGCTACAATGTTTAAATTTTTTAGCGAAAAAAATTTTTCATTCGCTTTAAATGTCATCATTCTGTAATTTTTAATGATACTGATTTGTAATTCTTTCGAGTCTCAAAAATTTAATTTTCAATTTTTAATTTTTTTGCTGGATTGAATGTGGAAAAATTTTATTTTCAACATTTTTATCGGGTTGGAAGAGAGAGGATTTTTATTTATTTTTTTCCTAAATTGGAAGAGAGAATGCTTGTTTTTCAATTTTTTTCTGAATCTGAATAGGTGAATTAAAACTTTTTTTAAAGATTTCCATAAATTTATAATATATTTTTTAAAGTTTTTCAAGCCCTTTTATTTTTTTAAATCTTGTGAAATAGAGCAAAATTCTAAGACATTGGACATCTTTATTTTCTATTAAAAATAATTTTTCCTTCATATCATAATTTGCCTAAAATTTCTGTTCTTTCTTGACAGAAAAATATTTTTGGGTGAAATTTCAACAATTTTGTTGAAACTTCGTCGTTTTGGTTTTGAAAATTCATCCCTTCTCGTGGAAATCTCTTTTTTCCATTAAAATTGCAACTATTTCATTCAAAATATAAAAATTTCTTAGTTAAGGATTAAACTTTTTTTTTAAATCAAACTAATTGGTTAAAAATTTACTTCTTTGGTTGAAGATTCATAATTTTAGTTGAAAATTAATCTCTTTGGTCGGAAGTATAACTATTTTATTTTGTTGAAAATTCGTCTTCTTTTGCATAAAATTAATCTTTTTGATAGCAAAATCATCTTGTTCCTTGAGAATTGAACTGTTTGATTAAAAATTGTTTTTTTTGCGAATTTAACTTTTTTTTATCTTTTTTTAAATATATTTTTAGATTAACATATAAACTATTATATTTTTCGTTGAAAATTCGTCCTCTTTGGTTGAAAATAACATGTTTTGTTGAAAGTTCATGTTTTTATATTAAAAGACCTTGTGTCTAGAGAATTTGTCTATTTTGTTTAAACAATTACACTCACATAACCTTAAAAAGAAGTAAACCCAAAAAATAGTCGTTTGAAATTTTTATTTTGTATTAAAAATGATTTTTTCCCTCACTATCATTATCACTTTGAACAAAGTGAACCATGAATTAAATTATTATTATTTAAATATTACCAAATAAATATTACCAAAGAATTGGTGTTAGGTTCTCGAACAGGTGATTTAGTGAATATCTGATTTTTAATTTTTATTGATAGCACCGGTCAATTAATTTTTAGAGAATCGAGAAAATCAGGCATAAGAAATTCACTAATCAACCTTATTATAATTAATAAAAAAAATTTTACAGGTCATTAAAATGCTGATATGCGTCTTCCTGTGAAATACGTGAAACAAGAAACGATCCGCTGTGGTCCTGGTGCCCTAATTGCTTAAACGCTCTACTCGTGAGGAGTGACGTTCCGGGTTCAAATCCGGGCCGAGGCAGATTTTTTTTTGTTTCTCAAACAAAAATTGACAAAATTTAACATCAGAAATTTTATAAATATTACCTTTTCCTTCACCTCGATGTACACCAAGTATTACCGAAGGGACACATATTAGCCACCAAAAAATACACAGGAACATCATCAGCACCCTTGTGGAACACTTCACTCTAAAGTACTCAAGAATTCGTAGCACAACCGTGTTTTAGCTTATCGTCGCACGTTTTCAGTTTTTTTTCAACCCCCTTGAGTGATATATACGAGTTCACTTGAAGTCCCACATTACGAAGTCCTAGTGCAGTTCAAAAGAAGATATAAATTTATGAAAACTGACGGGAGGATGTTATCGAAAAAGAGATAATTTTATCCACCCCCCCTCCCAAATACAAAAAGACTATTAAAAAATAGTTGAATTTTCAACAGAATAATTAATTTTTTTATCAAAATGGTTGATTTTGCAACTAAGAAGTATAAGTTTTTAACAAAAAATACAAAAGATACATTTGCAGGTCCGAAAATTAACTTAAAAATATACAAGAATTTTCTATCAGTTGAATTAAATCAAGGAAAAAACGAATTTCAAACAAAAAGTTGAATTTTCTACCCGACACTGTGGATTTTCAACAAAAAAGTAGTTTTTCTACCAACTAGTTAATTTTCTAAATGAATAGTGTAATTTTATTCCAAAATAGTTGAATTTTCATCCAAAAAATTGAATTTCAAAAAAAGTAACTTTCCAACCAAAAATGGGATTGTTACATTTTCAGTTAAAAAAATTAATTTGAAAAGAAAACACGAATTTTCTAGCAGTTGCATTAAACCAAAGAAAAAACGAATTTCACACAAAAAGTTTAATTTTCTACCCGACACTGTGGATTTTCAACAAAAAAGTAGATTTTCTAGCAACTAGTTAATTTTTCAAGTGTATAGTTTAATTTTTGACACAGTAGTTGACTTTTCGACCAAAACAGTTGCACTTTCAACTAAATAGATACATTTTGAAAAGAAAAGAAATTTTTAAACAAAAGTAGAATGTTTCCATTTTTAGTTGACAAAATTAATTAAAGAAAAAAAAAACAATTTCAACTTTTTGAATTTCACTAAAAAACGCAAATTTTGAGACAAATAGTTGAATCCTTAACGAAGATGATGGTTTTTCGAAAAAGAAGATTAATTTTCTGCTCAAAAAGACGAATTTATATAAAATCATGAATTTTCCACGAAAAAGTTGAGTTTTCCACACCACAACTATGAATTTTTCACAAAAAGTTAATTTTCTACTAAGTTGTTAATTTTTCAAATGAATAGTTTAATTTTATTCCAAAATAGTTGGATTTTCATACAAATAGTTGAATTTCAAAAAAATTAAGTTTCAAAACAAAAATGGAATAGTTAAATTTTCAGTTAAAAAAATTAATTTAAAAAGAAAAGACGATTTTTCTAACAGATAAATTAAACCAAAGAGAATACGAATTTCACAGAAGAATAGTTGAATTTTCAAGCAAATAGATTGATTAGAAAGAAAAATTTAACAAAAAATAGAATGATTACATTTTCAGTTAGAAAAATGAATTTTTACCAAAAAAAAAACAACTAATTCTCTACTAGTCAAACTAAACCAAAAAAATAATTTCCAACCGAAATAAAAAACAAATTTCCAACAAAATACATGAATTTTACACAAAAATGTTGCATTTTCCGCCCGACATAATAAATTTCACAAACAAAAAAATTTGATATTTTACCAAGTAGTTCATTTTTTAAATAAATTGTTCATATTTGGACCACACGGTTCAATTTTATACTAAAATAGTTGAATTTTCACCAAAAAGATTAATTTAAAAAAATACTAAACAAAAATGGGATAATTACATTTTCAGTTTCAAAAATTATTAAAAAATTTCTACCAGTTAAATTGAATCAATAAATACTTTTCAACAAAAAAAGAAAATAATTTTCTACCAGCTAAATTTAATCAAAAAATATTTTTAACAAAATGTTAATTTTCTACCAAGAGTTAAATTTTTTAAATAAATCGTTTAATTTTGCACCAAATGGTTGAATTTTCTACCAAAATAGTTGAATTTTCATCAAGAAGATGACCAAAATAAATGAATAAATTTGCAACCAAAAATAGGTTAATCACATTTGAATTTGAGAAAATTAACTTAAAAATAAACAAGAATTTTCTACCAATTGAGTTGAACCAAAGAAAAAACTAATTTCACACAAAAAGTAGATTTTCTACAACTTAGTTAATTTTTCAAGTAAATAGTTTAATTTTTGACACAGTAGTTGAATTTTCGACCAAAATAGTTGCACTTTCAACTAAATAGATAAATTAGAAAAAAAAAATGCAAACCAAAAGTAGAATGGTTCCATTTTCATTTTAAAATATTAATTAAAAAAAATAATTTCAACTTCTTGAATTTCACTAAAAAACACAAATTTTTAGAGATATAGTTGAATCTGAAACAAGAATTATTTGATTTTCAGAAAAGAAGATCAATCTTCTCCTTAAAAAGACGAATTTTTAAAAAATACATTAATTTTCCACTAAAAAGTTGATTTTTTCCACCCCACAACTATGAATTTCTAACAAAAAAGTTAATTTTCTATCAAGTAGTTAATTTTTCAAATAAATAGTTTAATTTTATTGCAAAGTAGTTGAATTTTCATACAAATAGTTGAATTTCAAAAGAAGTAAGTTTGCAACCATAAATGGAATAGTTACATATTCAGTTAAAAAAATTAGTTTAAAAAAACACGAATTTTCTAACAGTTAAATTAAACCGAAGAAGAAACGAATTTCACAAAATAAAAATAGTTCAATTTCCAAACAAATTGATTCATCAAAAAAAAATTCAACCAAAAATAGAATGATCACATTTTCAATTTAAAAAATTATTTTGGAAAAAACAATCAATTTTATACTAGTTCAATTAAACAAAAAAATTAATTTCCAACAAAATAGTAGAATCCACAGCCTAAGAGATGACTTAAAAAATAAGATTAATTTCCTACCAAAATGAAAAACAAATTTTCAACAATATACATGAATTTTGCAAAAAAAAAAGTTGCATTTTCCGCCCGACATAATAAATTTAAAAAAAAGAAGATATTCTATCAAGTAGTTCATTTTTTAAATGAATAGTCCATATTTGAACCAAATGGTTGAATTTTATACCAAAATAGTTGGATTTTCACCAAAAAGATGAATTAAAAAAAATATTAACCTAAAATAGAATAATTATGTTTTCAGTTTGAAAAATTATTTGAAAAAAAAAAAATTTCTACCAGTTAGATTAAATCAACCAATACTTTTCAACAGAAAAAAAGAAAAGAATTTTCTACCAGTTAAATTGAACCAAATAATATTTTTTATCAAAATGGTAATTTTCTACCAAGTATTGAATTTTTTAATTAAACTGTTTGATTTTCAAACAAATGGTTGAATTTTTACCAAAATAGATGAATTTTCACCAAAAATATAATAATTACATTTTCGGTTTCAAAAATTAATTTGAAAAAAAGTATTTTCTGCCAGTCAAATGGAATAAGAAATACTTTTTAACAAAGAAGTTAATTTTTCACAAGGAATTAATTTTTTAAATGAATTGCTTAATTTACATCGAAAAGGTTGAACTTTCTACGAAAATATTTGAATTTTCTTCAAAAAGATGCATTTTCAACTACATAATATATATATATCAAAATATATTCTAATTTGAAATAAAAAACTGTTCAATTTACCCAAAGGAAAAAAATTTTCAGCAGAATTATTGAATTCTCAACTAAATACATGCATTTTTAACAAAATCATCAAATTTCAAAATAGAGGGGATCAATTTTAAATTAAGAATATGAATTTTCAACTACAAATAAAATGTTCATATTTATAGTTGAAAAAAAACCGGTTAAATTTTTTACTCTAAAGATGAATTTTCAACTAGAATGATGAATCTTCTTCTTCTTCTTCTTCAAAAAACAAAAAATTGTTTTTTAACGAAGTAGTTCGACCAGGTGGTTGAATATTTAATGAAGAAAAATAAATTTTAAACAAAATGTTTAATCGATATTACAACCTAAAAAGATTTTAATTTCAATTGAAAACTATTGAATGCAATACAAAAATAAGAATATTCAACAAAATATTTAAATTTGGAACCAAAGAGATGAATTATCAACGAAAAAAATTGATTTTCAACTAAGAAGATAAGTTTCTATAAAAAGACACGAATTTTCGACCAAAGAGATGAATTTTGAAAAAAAATAAATAAAAATTACATTTCAAACCAAATAGTTGAATTTTTAACTAAATTCTTGAATTTTGGAACAAAAAAGATGAGATTATAATCATACAAAAAAAATTGAATAATTACATTTTCAGTTTCAAAAATAATTTGAAAGAAAGAACAAATTTTCCACAGTTGAATTGAATTCTAAAATCATAAAGTTATTTCGACTGCCCCCCCCCCTCCTCAAATTGGTAACGTATTTTATGGACGATTCCTAAAATGAAAGTGCTCGGGAAATGATTTCAATTAAAATAAAATTGATTAATTTAGTTTTCCTTTTAGAAATAGAGAGATCAAGTTATTTGAAAATGTCTTAAACAGACAGAAGCCTCTTATCGAAAAATAATTCACTCATCAGATATAGTCCTAAAGGAATCTGTATTATCATTGGAGAATAACAGAAAATTTTTAAAGTGTTTTTCAGACTGGATGGAGTTTTTAATTGAAAATAATTTTTAATTAATTTTTTTCTGAAGAAAGATCTTCTCCTTCCGCTCCGCTGGAATTCGAACCACAGAACTTCTGATTTCCGGTCAGGTGCTTTTCCCATTAAGCTACTAGAGAGATCGAGAGAAAAAACTTCATTTTAGAAAATATACGCATTATTATGCTAGATAGAACAAACCAGAATTTTAACGGAATCTGTATTATCATCAGAGAATAACAGAAAAATTTTAACGTATTTTTCAGACTAGATGGAGTTATAAATTAAAAATCATTTTTCATGAATTTTTTTCTGAAAAAAGATCTTCTCTTTCCACTCCGCTGGGATTTGAATCACAGAACTTCTGATTTCCGGTCAGGTGCTCTTCCCATTAAGCTACTAGAGAGATCGTGAGAAGAAACTTCATTTCAGAAAGTATATGCATTATTATGCTAGATGAAACAAATCAAATTTTGAAAGGAATCTGTATTATCATTAGAGAATAACAGAAAATTTTTAACATCTCTTTCAGACTAAATGGAGTTGTGAATGAAAAATCATTTTTAATTAATTTTTTTCTGAAAAAAGATCTTATCCTTTCACCACGCTGGGATTCGAACCACAGAACTTCTGATATCTGGTCAGGTGCTTCTCCTATTAAGCTACTAGAGAGATCGAGAAAAGAAACTTCATTTCAGAAAATATACCCACTATTATGCTAGATGGTACAAATCAAATTTTTGAAGGAATCTATCTTATCATTGTAGATAATTATTTATCAGAAGTTCTGTGGTTTGCATCTCAGTGGAGTAAAAGGGAGAGATATTTTTTCAGGAAAAAATAAATTGAAAATCATTTTTAATTCATAACTCCATCTAGTCTGAAGAAGAGATTGAAAATTTTCTGTTATTCTGTAATGATAATACAGATTCCTATACAAATTTGATTTCTTCCATCTAGCATAATGATGCGTATATTTTCCGAAATAAAATTTCTTCTCTCGATCTCTCTAGTAGCTTAATGCAAAAAGCACATGACCGGAAATCAGAAGTTCTATGGTTAATCACAGCGGAGTTATAGAAGAAGACCTTCTTTTCAGAAAAAAAAATTTTTAAAAAAATATATTTCATCCAAAAAATCAAAGATTTGTGCACGAACATTTTTTATTCAATTAAATTGACTAGTTTGATTTTCTTTGAAACTAGATGGACTAAAACAGGGGAAAATGTTGATGTCTAGTGTTTTCAATTCAAAAGAGACGTCGTTAACTGAAGCCCTTAAACTGAACAATCAGACGATAGCGCTGAAATTGACTGAATGCCAAGAATAACAACTAGACTCGATGAATTTGAGCTCGCATTCCCAAGAGAAACTGTTGAGCCATTGACCTAGCCGATATTAATGATTGGGTCAAGGAAATTGACGATGCACTTTGGTTAGCCCTCAACGTTAGTAAACCATTTCCTGGTCCTTCTAACGATCTTGATAGAAAAATATGGCAATTTTATACTAGAGTTTATCATAATTTAACATAATCGCAATAAAGATCAATCATATTATTGATCCACTCTTCTACTTTAATTTAAAAACTCCTGAACTCAGTCTGTCTGCAGGTCAGGGAAAACCTAGAAATCAGAAAAAAGTGAGAGATCTTGAAAAAAAAAGTTTCAAATCAGTTTTAAGTCACTTTTTTAGGATATAGTCACTATAGTCACTTTTTCAAATGATAATATCACTTTAGTCACTTTCCTTTTAATAGATAAACCCACTGGTTAACCACTATATAATGATGTCTATACCTATTTCTGTATTTTCTTGAATTATTTTTCAATACTTCAAGGTATTTAAAAAGATACCAAAAAATTTTGAAAAGATTTCGATCATTTTAAAGGATTTTAAATTATTTTAAAGATTATAGGGCATTTTTGAGATTGTAATGTCTTTTTTTAAATTTTTGAATGTTTTCAAGATCTTTAAAAAGTTTTAAGTGGTTTAAAAAGATTTCACAGGATTTGAAATATTTTAGGGTATTTTTAAAAGTTCCGAGGAATTTTCAATAAATTTCAATCATTTGAAGTGTTTCTGAAAGATTTTTAAAATTTTAGGTTTTTTAAAAAATTCTGAAGATTTATCAAGAGCTTTATAAAGCTTGAAGAGATTTTAAATATTTTAGGGTAGTTTTAAAGATTCCTAAGAATTTTCAAGTGATTTTAAAAGTCGAAAAGAATTTCCAAGGATTCGAATGCTTTTGAGGAATGTAAAAAAATATTCATTGGATTTTGACGAATTTCATGAAATAAAAAAGAAATTGAACGATTTTGTAAGACAAGATCTGAGAATATTTCTAAAGACTTGAAGGGATTTTCTGAGGGATTTTTGAAACTTTTTATAAAATGTTCGGGGAATTCAATCATTCTAAGGAATTTTCGAAACTCCCAATACGGTATTAGAATAAATTTTATGTAAATTCGCCGGATTTTCCAATATCTTAATAAATTTCAAAGAATTTATTCAGAGGAATTGAGGGATTTCGTAGGATTTTAATGATTTGAAAATATTTCAAGGTATTTCCGAATATTTTAAAGAATTTTTGACGATTTTAGAATATTTTAGAAGAACTCAAGGAATCATCAATTAATTTCAATAATTTGAAGGGAAAGCAATAGAATTTTAAAAATTTTAGATTATTTTTAAAAATTCCAAGCAATTTTTAAGAGATATGGAAAATATCAAGTGATTTAAAAATATTTGAAAGAATTTGAAATGTCTTAGGGTATTTCAAATGATTTGAAGAATCTCAGGGTGTTCTCAAAGGTTTCAAATATCTCAGGTTATTTTCAAGGAATTGTGAATTATTTTAAAGATTTTAGGGCATTTTTGAGATTTCAATGTACTTTTATTTTTTCTTAAATATTTCCAAAAGCTTCAAAAACTTTTAAGGGATTTAAAAAGATTTCACAGGAGTTGAAATATTTTACGTTTTCTTTTTTGAATATTCCAGGGAATTTTTAATAGATTTGAATTATTTGAAATGTCTCTTTAAGATTTTTGAAATTTTAGGTTATTTAAAAAATGCCGAAGATTTTTCAAGAGCTTTAAAAACAAAGAATTTTCAAGGATTTGAATCCGTTCAAGGTATGTAAAAAAATATTCATTGTATTTTGAAGAATTTCCTTAAACTAAAAAAAAATATTTTTGAGGATTTTAAAAAATCGCCGGGGATTTCAATCATTCCAAGGGATTTTCAAGACTCCCAATAGAGCATTCAAATAAATTTCATGTAAATTCGCAGGATTTTCCAACGTCTTGATAAATTTAAAAGAAATTATTCAGACGAATTAAGGGATTTCGTAGGATTTAATTTATTTTCAAATATTTCAAGGTATTTCCAAATATTTTTAAGAATTTTGAAAGATTTTATAATATTTTAGAAGGTTTTAATAAATTATCAATTGATTTCAATAACTTGAAGGAAACCTAATAGGATTTTTCAAATTTCAGAGTATTTTTAAAAATTCCAACGAATTTTTAAGAGATATACAAAATTTTATGTGATTTCAAAATATTAAAAAAAATTTTAAATAACTTAGGGTGGCTTTAAGGGTTTTAAATATCTTAGGGTATTTTCAGTGATTTTATATATCTTAAATATCTCAATTTTAATAATTTGAAGTGATTCCTGAGCATTTCTGAGATGTTAGAGGATTTTCAAAAACTCCGACGAATTTTTAAGAGCTTCAGACAAGTTTAGGGATTGCAAATATCTAAGGGTTTTCGAAATAAATATAAACAATTTCAAGTGCTTCGAGAAGATTGTAAAGATTTTGTGGTATTTTTAATAATTCCGAAGAATTTTCTAGAACTTTAAAAAGTTTCAAGAGGCATTTTAGAAAGCTCTAAAAAGCTTCAAGGAGTTTCAAAATATTTTGAAGGATTTGAAACATTTGAGGGGATTTAAAAATATTCCGTGGAATTTTCAATTAATTTCAGTAATTTAATGGAATTTCAAAGATTTAAAATATTTAAGGGCATTTAAAATTATTTTAGACATTTTTGAGAGCTTTGACATGTTTCGAAGGGTGTCAAAAGTTTTTTAAAGTTTTGACATATATTAGGGTATTTTAAATAAAAATATTTTGAAGGCATTTTTGAAATGTTTAAAGATTTTAGGGTATTTTTAAAAAATCCAAGGAATTTTCAAGTGTTTCATGAAATTTCGAAAAATTTGAAAGGACATGAAATATCTTAGGGATTTTGAAATAATTATAAATAGTTTGAAGTGCTTCCAAAGGATTTTTAAGATTTTAGGAAACTTAAAAAATTTCAAGCAATTTTCTAGAAATTTAAAAAGATTAAAGGGATTTTAGAGGATTTGAAATATTGAAGGGAATTTTCAATCACTCCAAGGAATTTTTAAAACCTCTATAGAGTTTAATGAGATTTTAAAGGATTTGAAGTATATTGGGGGTTTTAAAGGACTAAAAGATCTTTTGGTATTTTGAATATAATTTAATAATTTAAAAATAATTATGAATTATTTGAAGTGCTTCCAAAGGATTTTAAAGATTTCAAGAAATTAAATAAAATTTCAAGCAATTTCGTAGCAGTTTAAAAAGATTAGAGGGATTTCAAAGGATTTGAAATGTTTAAGCGAATTTCCAACCACTCCAAGGAATTTTTAATACCTTTGAAAATTTTAATCAGATTTAAAAAATTTTTGAGTATATTAAGGTTTTTGAATGATCCAAAGATTTTATGGTATTTTTAATAGATTTTAATCATTTGAAGTGATTTTAGAGGATTTTAAATATTTTAAGATATTTTTAAAAATTTCGAAAAATCTTCAAGTGATTCATGAAATTTCAAAGGATTCGAAAGGATATGCAATATCTTAGGGACTTAAAAATAATTATGAATAATTTAAAGTGCTTTCAAAGGATCTTGAAAATTTTGGGCATTTAAAAAAATGTCAAGCAATTTTCTAGAAATTTAAAAAGATTAAAGTGATAATGAGATTTTAAAGGATTTGAAGTATATGAAGGATTCCGAAGGATTCAAAGATCCTATGGTATTTTAATTAGATTAAAATAATTTAAATTGATTTTGTTGAATATTAAAAATTTTAGAGTGTTTTTAAAAACTCCAAGGAATTTTCAAGTGTTTCATTACAATTCAAAAGATTTTAAAGGATATGCAATATCTTTGGGATTTGAAAATAATTATGAATAATTTAAAGTGCTTCCAAAGAATCTTGAAAATTTTAGGCATTTAAAAAAATGTGAAGCAATTTTATAGAAATTTGAAAAGATTAAAGTGATAATGAGATTTTAAAGGATTTGAAGTATATGAGGGCTTCCAAAGGATTCAAAGATCCTACGGTATTGTAATTAGATTAAAATAATTTAAAGTGATTTTGTTGGATATTAAAAATTTTAGAGTGTTTTTAAAAACTCCAAGGAATTTTCAAGTGTTTCATTACATTTCAAAAGATTTTAAAGGATATGCAATATCTTAGGGATTTAAAAATAATTATGAATAACTTGAAGTGTTTCCAAAGAATTTTAATGATTTTAAGAAATTAAAAAAAAATGTCAAGCAATTTCCTAGAAATTTAAAAAGATTAAAGGTATTTCAAAGGATTTGAAATATTTAAGGGAATTTTGTTTTCAAGACCACTCAAAAGTTTAAAGAGATTTTAAAGGATTTGAAGTACATCATTGTTTTTGAAGAATTCAAAGATCTTATGGTATTTGAAATAGATTTGAAGAATTTGAAGTGATTTTAATGGGGTTTTGAAATTTTAGGGTACTTTTAAGAACTCCAAGGAATTTTCAAGTGTTTCATTAATTTTCAAAAGATTTTAAAGGATATGCAATATCTTACGAATTTAAAAATAATTATAAATAGTTTGAAGTGCTACCAAAGGATTTTAAAGATGTTGAGGAATTAAAAAAAAATTAAAGCAATTTTCTAGAAATTTAAAAAGATTAAAGGCAATTCAAAGAATTTTGAATATTTCAGGGAATTTTCAATCACTCCAAGGACTTTTTAAGACCTCTAAAAAGTTTAAAGAGATTTTGAAGGATTTATAGTATAATATTGTTTTTGAAGGATTCAAAGATCTTATGGTATTTTTAGTAGATTTAAATAATTTAGAGTGATTATAATGGGTTGTTAAAGTTTTAGAGTATCTTTAAAAACCCCAAGGAATTTTCAAGTGTTTTAATACATTTCAAAAGATTTTAAAGGATATGCAATATCTTAGGGATTTAAAAATAATTCTGAATAATTTCAAGTGCTTCCAAAGGATTTTAAAGATTTTACGGAATTTAAAAAAATCGCAAGCAATTTTCTAGAAATTTTAAATAATTAAAGGGATTTCAAAAGATTTGAATAATTTAAGGGAATTTTCAATCACTCCAAGGAGTTTTTAAAACCCCTAAAAAGTTTAATGAGATTTTAAAAAATTTGAAATATATTAAACTTTTTGAAGGATTCGAAGATCTTATGGTATTTTTAATTGATTTTATTAATTTAAAGTGATTTTATTGGATTTTTAAAATTTTAGAGTATTTTTGAAAAATCCAAGGAACTTTCAAGTATTTCATTAAATTTCGAAAGATTTTAAAGGGTATGCAATATCTTAGGAGTTTAAAAATAATTATGAATAATTTGGAGTGCTTCCAAAGGTTTTGAAGATTTAAAGAAGTTAAAAAAAATTTCAAGCAATTTTCTAAAAATTTAGAAAGATTAAAGGGATTTTAAAGGATTTCAAAGATTTTACGAAATTTAAAAAAATTTCAAGCAATTTTCTAGAAATTCAGAAAGATTAAAGGGATTTTGAAGGATTTCAAAGATTTTACAGAATTTGAAATATTTAAGGGAATTTTCAATCACTCCAAGTAATTTTTAAGACTTCTAAAAAGTCTAATGAGATTTAAAAGGATTTGATGTATATGAGGGTTTTTGAAGGATTCAAAGATCTTATCGTATTTTAAATAGATTTTAATAATTTAAAGTGAATTTTCAATCACTCCAAGGAATTTTTTTACCTCAAAAAAGTCCAATGAGATTTTAAAGGATTTGAAATGTATTAGACTTTTGAAGGATTCAAAGATCTTACGGTAGTTTGAATAGATTTAAATAATTTAAAAGGAATTTCAATGGATTAAAAAAATTTTTGAAAACTCGAAGGAATTTTCAAGTGTTTCATTAATATTCAAAAGATTTCAAACGATATGCACTATCTTAGGGATTTAGGAATAATTATGAATAATTTGAAGTGCTTCCAAAGGATTGGAAAGATTTTACAGAATTAAGAAAAATTTCAAGCAATTTTCTACAAATTTAAGAAGATTACTGGGATTTCAAAGGATTTGAAATATTTAAGGAAATTTTCAATCACTCCAAGGAATTTTTAAAACCTATAAAAAGTTGAATGAAATTTTAAAGGATTTGAAGTATATCAGGGTTTTTGAAGGATTGAAAGATCTTATAGTATGTTAAATAGATTTACATAATTTGAAGTGATTTTAATGGATTTTTGAAATTTTAGAGTATTTTTAAAAACACCAAGGAATTTTCAAGTATTTCATTAAATTCGAAAAGATTTTAAAGGATATGCAATATCTTTGGGATTTGAAAATAATTATGAATAATTTAAAGTGCTTGCAAAGAATTTTGAAGATCTTCTGAAATTTAAAAAAATTTGAAAAAATTTTCTAGAAATTTGAAAAGAATAAAGGGATTTCAAAGGATTTGAAGTATGTTAGGGTTTTTAAAGAATTCAAAGATCTTCTGGTATTTTAAGTAGATGTTAATAATTCAAAGTGATATGGAAGGATTTTTTAAATTTTAGAGTATTTTCAAAAACTACAAAGAATTTTCAAGTTATCTTATGGTGTTTCATTAAATTTCAAAAGATTTCAAAGGATAAGCAATATCTTACAGATTTGAAAATAATTATAAATAATTTGAAGTGCTATCAAAGAATTTTAAGGATGTTGAGGAGTTGAAAAAAATTTCAAGCAATTTTCTAGAATCTTTAACGAGATTTCGAATGATTTGAAATTTTTTTTTTTAAAGTTCCAAGAAATTTTGAAGAGCTTCACAAAATTCCAAGAGATTTCGAAAGATTATAACGAATTTCAAACATCTTGAGTGTTTTAATATAGATATGAATGATTTGAAGTGCTTCTGACAGATTTAAAAGATTTTATGGAACTTTTTGAATTTTTAAGGAATTTTCTTGAACTTTGAAAGGATCAAAGAGTTTGCAAAGGATGAAAAATATCTTAGCTTATCTTCAAATATTCTAAGAAATTTTTAATTGATTTCATTTATGGGCATTTGAAATTATTGCAAGGGATTCTTAAGAGCGTTCAAAAGTTTCAGGGAATTTCAAAAGATTTGACAGGATTTGAAATATTTTAGAGTATTTTAAAAGATTCCAAGAAATTTTTAATTGATGTCAGTAATTTGATAAGAATTTAAAGGATTTAATACATTCAAAAGCATTTGAAATTATTTAAAGGTATTCTTAAAGAGCTTCAAAAGGCTTATCATAGTATTTTTTTATATCTCAATAAATTTTTAAGAACATTACAAAATTTCAAGGGATTTCAAACGATTTAAAACGTTTTTGAATATCTTAGGTCATTCAAACAAAATTTAAATAATTCCAAGCAATTCTAGAGGGTTTAAAAGATTTTAGGGTATTTTTGAATAATTTAAGTTATTTTTAAGAGCTTAAACAGTTTTAAAGGTATTTCAAAGGATTTGAAATATTTCAGTTTTTTTTTTTTAATTTCAAGGGATTTCCAAGAGCTCTAAAAAATTTCGAAAGATTTTAAGGGATTTGGAATATTTTATGGTATTTTCAAAGACTCTAGGGAATTTTCAAATGATATCCGTAATTTAATAATATTTCCAAGTATTCGAAATATTTAAAGGTAATTAAAAAATTTCCTTATCATCATTAGGAGCTTTCAAATGTTTCGAGGAATTTGGAAAAATTTCCGCGAATTTCAGTGATTTTAAGGGAATCTGAAAGCTTTAAAGGTATTTCAGTTAATTTTCTAGGGCTTTGTAAATAT
>JAABKJ010005628.1:0-22829 GCA_011634705.1 Andricus grossulariae | reverse complement strand
TATGAGTAATCCTAAGATATATCTAAATTTTTAAATTTATCAAAATAAACTTACAGAAATGTTGAAAATATATTAAAGGAGGGGAGGGGGGCGAGAGCTTGCTGAGACTTTCTCTTTTGCTTTCATTATTTAATAGTAATAGTAATTATACTGAATATACTACCCTAACCAAAAACATAAAGTTCTTGTGCTACATTAACTCATTTCACATATTACCGTGTGCGGCATATTGCACCGTGTGCTATATTACCACGTGTTACATACTTCTTCAAATATACGGCCCTGACTGAAGACATGGATCGGATGTGTCCTATTACTTTATGTGCCATATTGCCTCATGTGACATATTTCCATATGTGGCATATTACCCTAAAAGCCATATTACGTCATTTCATAGTATATCATTTTCTGTTGACCCGACCTATTTTTCTAAAAAAGATAGTACAATATTGTACTAACTAAGAAGACAGATCCATTCATTTCGAAATATATGTTTATCATACACATTTGCATATTGTATTTAACAATCCGATCAAAAACATAGACAAAAAATTTGTACAAATTCGTTCAATAGTGTGTGCTGAAGGTCGAATGAATTATTAAAAAATCGTATTTTTCCATGAAAAATAAGAAATTTTGAAAAATAGATGATGAAGCAAACTTTACTAAAAAATATATCTGCGCCTCCTGTCACAGATGCATATTGAAATATGTCATCCAATGGGTGGAACTTTATAGGCGTTATTTCCAGGTGTTATTAGATGATTAAAAAGTCGATTCTTTACATAAACAGCAAAATACCTCTAGAAATAAGAGGTCTGCCCGGAAAGTATCCGACCATGCACTTAAATGAGTACCTAGGTGTTCTATTGTCAAAAACATGTATTCACCATTCAGGGAAAACATTTGTTATACCCCTACTAAGTGATATGGCCTGTGAATCTTTAGTCGACTAGCATACGCAGTTGGGTAAACGTCTAAACACGTACGCGTCGCATTTCACTATGACGGAACGCATCGAACAAAGAGTGTGCATTAAATTTTTCCATAGGAAAAATATTCCAAGACGCAGAGGAAATAAAAAAGAATGCGATAAAGCAGCTGTTAACCATTCCTAAAGCTAACTGTAAGGAGTGCTTCCAAAAGTGGAAGGAAAACTGGAAGAAGTTTATTGCTTCCTAAGTGGAGTAATTTCAAGGGGATATCGTCGTCATTGATCAGAATTAACTGTTTCTCCTGCTAAAACTACAAGGTCGGATACTTTCCAAACAGACCTCGTACATTAATTAAATATCGAATTTTTGGATATGTATATATCATCCAAATATACAGAATAAGCTTAAAAAATTCTAAACTTTTATTAGTCTATGTATAATTTTAAAAACAGTTAAATTTTGCTTTTAACTAACAAATTTTATCATAAGTAGTATGTGCATCTATTATTGATATCATTTTACCTCAAGGAAATCTTTTTATTACACAACAGATTGTTTGAGATTACAAATTCATCAAATCTCACGTCAGGACAGTTATATTGTATGAAAATTTCGCACGTTCAGCTCCTCGATAGTTTCGAAATCTGCATTAGCTACAGTAAAACATTCATCGTAAATGTATCCTTTCCTTAGGAATCAAATTAAATATTGTTTTTCATATAGTGATAATATCAATAATTATATTCAGAGGACTGTTAACCACTCTACCATGAAATCCTTCTATATCCTTAGGAATCCTCGAAAACCTATCAAAATTTTGTTGTATGTATCAACTCCCGTGAAATGCGGCACTCCTGCGATTACTAATTAGCTACGTCAATAGTTCAGGTCACGCTGCTAACTTTTCCCCATATCTCGTGGAAGGGATCAAAGACACTCCTGTGACTGGTTACAGAAATAAGTTTAATAATTTAAGTCACACACCACCCTTTCCAATGTCTTGATGCCAAACGCCGTCGTACTTATGTCATATAGGAATGGTACCAGCAAATGCTCAAGTTTATTCTCTTTTGATATTTATTTTTTAAAAACATACATGTTCGTCATAAATAGTCGCCTAATCATTATAAAATCAAACAAACCTGAGCAGGTAGCGGAATGGTTTTTATAATTTTTTTTTTCACTCTGAAACTGGTTTTCAACACACGTGTGGTCACTACATTTTTTGTCAAAATGCAGCCACCGGGTTTTTCAGATAATAAAACTTGCGGAGAAGGCCAGCGTTAGGTTTTGATGGTCACATCGTGGAGGGCTGAATTCTGATTTAATATAATTCAATACTTACAAATCTGAGTCATTTTGAATTGGTTACATTATTATTATTATTCTTTTTTTCATCATGTATTTATTTGAGGATCAAACATGTAGCGTTAATGAAGGATTGAAGTCTCAAAATTAAATTATTTATTTGAAGGAAAGCTGTTTACATTTATTATCCTATACATCTTTTTGATGGGGTGCTTTATGCCTAAGGGAGATTCCACGCATTCTTGCAGGGTCATCTCTGTAACTGCGCCACTGTTCATGTTTATTTTCACCCGTATTTCATAGGAATATCTTCCTGTATACATTCCACGAAAATATCTATTACCTTCCAATAATCCAAAGACATCGCCAGTGGATGTTGTTAAAACAATTTGTTCTTCGGTTGGCATGGGCCTGAAGGTATTAACTCCAGCTGCACGCAATCGAATTGGTTTATCGGCAGGAAAAGTGTATCTTCGAATTTCGAACTGCCGGTGCGGATTCGTTTCGGGAATAAGACGAATAAATCTAAGTTGTTCAAAGCTATATCCAAGTACTTTAGAAGAAACATGCCTGGCAGGAAGAAACCTAGACGGGCCACAAACAAAAGGCTCGGCAGCAGGAATAGGTCTGATGAGAGAATGAATTTCGGCAGGAGGAGACCTTGACCTGACACGAGGAAGAGTCCTTTCAGGAGACTGCTCCTGCGTATGAGAAAAAGAAGGTCTGCAACGTGGATCACCAGGAATAGGGTCTCCATTGGGTAAGCAGTCAAATTGTGAACTAAAATCTGCAACAAGAAACAGAGGGTTACATTTTTTTCAAAGTAGATATTCGTATGTTGGTATATCATAAACCCATTGTGGTAATATTGGGAGGCAAGTTTGAAGGCACTGAGGGATGTTTTTCCTCGAAGATGTTCTTTATCCTAATATTGGATAGAAATACTGAAGATCCTTTACATCCAAATTAAGAGTTGTGGATGTAATTATAATTCCTAATGTGGTAGTATCCAAAATAGTTAGCAACTCTTCTAATCATTTATATCCAATTCTAAAACACAAATAAGTTTGATGGTATGTAATCTTTTATATAAGGTTATTCCCGAATCAATCGTCTGGACGTGGTTGCGATATAATTTAACAAAATTTATGTTTACACTTTTTAGAAAAATTAATTTTTCTCGAAAACGGCTGATGAGGTACGCCTCATTAAAATGAGTTTTGTTATGACTTCTTTTTATAATTATGCATACTTAAGAAGGTTTTCGAAGGAACTTGTTACAAAGAAGCGTTAATAATCTATTACTCGTACTGAGAGGTATTTAATATACATTTAAATTATTTTTATATACATAAAAAAAACAATTCATATGAAAAAATTAAAAAAAACAGTAATTATACATGTTTATATGAATTACTTTTTTAAGAACCTAAAAATAATTCAAATGTGAAATAATGACATTCTAGTAAGTGAAATAGATGAATAGCACTACTTTATATCAATTTTCTTCTTATAGCTTCTTTAATTATGCATGATTATAAAAAAACTTCCCATACAAAATACTCATTATAATGAGTCGCATTTTTTTTTATTACGTATAATTTTGCATTTTGGTCTGTTGTTTTTAAGAAAAATTAATTTTTAGTAGAAACAGACAAATTTGCGATGGAGGAGCTCTAAATGTAATTTGATATGATTCTCCTTCCACGTGGTTCATTTTTAATCCGAATGGATAAAAAAAATTGAAAACGCAAGTTGAAATTGGGAATTCCGTTTTTTTTGGAACACCCCGTGTATCACAAAATTCTCTTATTGTAGACGAATACGTGAAATAATTAAATTAAACTTGAATAATATTATAAAATTAGAGATTCTCTAATTAAAATTTGAATATCTTCACATAAAAGCAAGCAATAATATTTGTAAGAACAAAATTTTCTATTATTTTCAATAAGTTTGATATTTTACGCAAGAATGCTTTAGTTTTGATTCAAAAACATTTTCAGTTACTAATTTTTTTTTTTACCTAAAATAAATTGTTTTCCACTCTTTAAACAAGAATAAATTAAAATTTGACGTTTAAAGAGCAGAGAATATCAGACTACTTATAAGGAGTCTCTTATTTATATTTTAAACGAATAAGCATGTTTCTAAGTCTGTAAATAGAACGTATCTGGGCGTTAAAAAAATCAGTAATCAAGATAGTGGAAATTCTTTCCCATTTCTTACATAAAAAATAATTTCTATGTTTGCAAAACTGAAGATGTCAAAGAATATTGTTTTCTTAGCTGAATTGAATGCACCAATTATTTTATGGAATCAACTCCTTTTTTGAATTTAATTATTTTTAATACATACATTTCTGATTCTCCTAAATAAATAAGATTACATTCGAACAAACGCAAATAATGTTTGAAAGAAAATAACAATTTTGATAGAATACAAATTAAATCGTACAAATTCTGATTCGCCTATAAGTCACAAAAATACCTTTACCTAAAATTGTAGATGTATTGTATAATTATATTTACCAATAGAATTGAGGATGAAAACCAAGGTTAGGACAAAAGTATGAACAATACTCATATTTTATAATTAGCTGAAAACTGATGACTGATTAATATACTTATCGAAAATTTGATTAATAAATGTATCTGAAGAATATTCTAGTACTTCGTTGTTTTATTTCATATTCTATAGTCGTTATCTCACGGATCGTAAATGTAAAGTCCACTATTCAGAGATCTTTACATTTCATTAGAGTCTTTTCAAGGGAATTCTTTAGTTACGAAATTCGTTAAAACTGATAACACAATTTACATAAAGTTTTAGGTTTTAGGGAAATCCAGTGCTTAAATAAAAAATGTATGTAGTGTCCGCAAATATGTAAAAAGTATTAGAAATATGTATTACATCCGCCTGAGCCAAAGAGGCTTCAGTAACTTTTCAGCCATTATAACAGTACTGTAAAGAAGATTTTTTCAATTCGCAGTAGGATCGATAGTATTTATTTTTTTTCTGCAATGAATTTTTAAGAAATATATAATTTTCCTAGTTGAAAATTTAAATTATTTATTAATTTTTATTATTTATGTTTTGTCCTGGACTGAATCACCGGACATTTAAGTAAGGCTATGTGAATCAGTCCTGCCTTAGGCAATACATTTTATCATTTATGCATTTAACATTTCAAATAACCTAAATAAATTGTTGTGTATTCATTAAATTGATAACAAATTTTTATCAATATTTATAAACCAACCAATTATTCTGGTTACATCTGCATGAAGCTTTGTTCGGACGACACTAAGTAATCACATAATGTAACTTTGAGACATTGACACAACTGAGACACCTTTTTTTATTTCAATAATTTTCATGAAAACAAAATTTAAAATATTTTAAGAATTAGAAGAAATTTTTATTATTGGGTTCGAGAAGTAACCTTCTGGACTGAGACCGCCAAATAGACTAACACGTTTTTCCGAGTTAACAGATTCTGTAATACGATACTTTAAAATTTTTAAGGAGAGTTTATAGCCATAAATGCGACAACGTCGCCGTGAGTGTGCTTGTACCTAAGGATCCAATATGGGCAAAATTCTGTGATTTTCCTTCGCTCTTATTTGTAGAACCGGTTGATACATTCTGGAAAATAAATTTCTAAAGGGATATAATACTCATGCAAGGCAGCAAAAAATCTTCCCGTCAACGTGACTGGGTATGATCAAAGTAACTGTTAGGAATTTACTCCTCTGAAGTCGCCAAAATCTCAAAAAAAAAACCGCTAAAAATGATAACAGCAATGAACAAAATGATAATAGTAGTAAAAACAGCAGCAGTAGTTCAGTAGTGGCCAACCTGCAGGAAATCTTAATGCAAAAATGTGACTCTCTCAGTAAAAATGTAAAATATCATGATGTGTTTGAATCTTTTACGGCTAAGTGAACAAAGGAGGAGAACCAGAACGGAGTATATGTGAAGCAGGATGATATAGTTATTACAAGTTGAATTTTATTTAAACCCGTTCCCTTAGTTAATCACTAGTTAGTAAGATTAGGCAATACTGTAGTTTTTTCAAATAGTAGCGAAGTTTAAATGATGAGTTACCTAAAATTAATGATGAATGGAGCTGCCACATTTTTGGTAAATTTGTTTAGTTTCTTTCACCGTTGGGCATTTACAGACGTAATTTGGTTCAATTCATCATTCAAATGTCATGCGGTATCATTCCTTCCAGCGATAGATATCTACATACATCGTTGGGTTGGTTTCAAAATCTAATGTGTTGCTGGCTGTTATCCCTTTCTGCGATAAACTTTATGAATGTCGATGTGTTGAATTCAAAATCAAAAATATTGCTCGCTATCGCTCTTTTTAGTTTTACAAACGCATTTACTCACTCATTCAATTCAGCCTGAACGTTCGTAAATGAATTAATTTAAATTGATTAGGTAGAATTTTCGTATATATATTCCGAATTTTCTCTATTATTTAAATTTTCAATAATTTTTATTCTTTGATCTAATTTATACAGTCGTCCGCATTAGAAATGTAGTCAACACATTTTGGATGAGTCACCTGGTGAACTAACCTCAAATTTCAAATCTTCACTACGCATGCGCAAATTATTTTTGCCTCTGGTAAAACTTTCGAAGTGGTACCTCCTGTTTAAAATTGAATTTTCTACGTGTAACTTTTAACTAACTTTCAATGTAACTGACTTGACATTCCCTAGGGATCGCGGGACGTTGTAGTTGGTGGGAGAGCTTACGTGTCTAATTGGACTATAGATCTGGATAGGTGAACCAGAGAGCCCCCTGGAATATCGAGGGCGATGTTCTCATGCTCCCAAGTTACGATGTGATCACCGTGTCACGGGCTGAATGGTACCAGAGTTAACAAATCTTCGAACATCCCGACCTGCTCCCCTCAGTAGAGGGGGACAGGCCGGGATCTTAAGGTAGGTGCCTAAACGGGGAATATAGTATGTAGACCCAGCCCTGCAAGCGGGGCTCTGCAAGGGGTGTTTCTAATTTCCATAGTAGCGGTGCGAACTTCTGGAGCCCACGCGGCTCTGGATTGCCGGACCTATCTAGGGGCACTGAATTAGCCTTTTAATGGTTGAGACGAGAATCACCATGATGCAGATTAATCTGCACCACAGCAAAGCGCTTCGGCGGTTCTAGCCAGGCGCTCGTCAGTCGTGCAGGCAAGAAGAGCTACGAGAAAAAGCGCCAAGGGCATCCATAGCCATCAAAGGTATGGATGCGATCTTAATGCCTAAGTTCTGCTCCAGAGATCTCACCGTTATCATGGTTTATTGCCTCGGCATATTTCCCGGGCGATGCCGAGGGATCTTTGTCTTCCAGAGAGGTAGAGGCTTTGATTCGGCACTGTCAAGAGAACAAGATTTCTCTGCTGTTGGACCGTTATGCAAACTCTCACCACATGGTGTAGGAAAGTACAAACATCAATGACAGAGGGAGAGATTTAATTTAATACGTAGCGAGCACAAAGCTGGAGATTCTGAATCGAGGTGATCCTTCCACATTCCAGACTATAAACAGGAGTGAGGTTCTCGATTTGACTCTATGATCGGGTGCACTAAAGAGCAGAGTAGTGGGCTGAAGAGTCTCCGATGAGGAGTCTCTCTCGGACCACAAATATGTCGTGTTTCGATTAACCCTAGGAAAACCGGTAGTTTCCAAGATCAGAAACTCCAGAAATACGCTTTGGGATTCATATAGATAGAAACTCAGAGGGAGACAAATAGAACTAAATTGCCTTCACACTGGGACACCTTCTGCGAGGACTCGAAAGACACTGTGGAAACAGCGAGGCTCCACAATATCCTGGCGAAAAATCTGGAAGCTCGGCTCAGGCTCATAAGGCTCGGTAATGGTGAGTTTGCCGAAGACGAAGAAGCAACGCTGAATCACATGATGAAAGTTCACTTCCCGGGTATTCAGCGAATCCGAACCGACCAAGAGGAGAAAGGCTAGGGCCAAGAGGTGGAGAGGGCCGACTGGAATTTTACCGCTAAGGTCATTGATTACAAACGGGTGGAATGGGCCATAGGGTCTTTCTGCTTTAAATTACCAGGGGCGTATGGCATTCATCCAGCGCTTTTACGAAAAGGTATGGATCTTGTTGGGGGTAATGCTCCACAAGGTTGCCTACAGGGGGGTGTCCTGTCGCCCCTCCTGTGATGCATTGTAGTGGACGACCTCCTTCGAAGGCTAAATAAAGAGGGGTATTATACTCAGAGCTATGCAAATGACTTTGGATCCTATTCAGGGGGGCTTATCTGAAAACGTTGATGGGCCATACGAGGTCGGAGCTGCGAATCGTAGACCTCTGGTGCGATGGCTTAGGGCTTTTGGTGAACGTTTACCGCTGAAGTTTTCAGATTCAGTTAAATATCTGGAAGTAATCCTACATAGCAAGCTGAACTGGACAAAGCACCTGGAGACCCAATGCAGGAAGTTTTCCATGACTTTTTGAATGTACAGGAGAGCCTTTGGGTTGACGTGGGGTCCAGAGCCTAAATTGCTTGCATGGCTTCACTCTGCTGTCCTAAAACCAAGGCTCCTACATGCGGCCGTGATCTGGTAGTTACGGGCAGAACTTGAAACAAAGCAGGGCAGGCTACAAAGATTACAAACTTTTGCATTAGAGTTATGAGGACTACGCCCACAGCGACGATAGTATTCATGTACTGTGAAGAACCCCTACATGTTGCGATGACTGCTAGAGAGCGGCCCACGCGATGAGCCGCCTGGCAAGATCAAATAGATAGACTCGGGGGACTAGGCACACTAGGCTCGCGAGTGACATCAGCGCACTGCCGATTCTAGAGATAAGGCAACATAAAATAGCAAAACGCTTTAACTTTGCCAAAGCTTTTCGCGTCTGCATTCCAAGCAGAAATTCGTGGAAAGCAAATAGTAACCCGCTCCTCCCAGGGGAAATCTGGTATACGGATGGCTCCAGGGGAGAAGGAGGGTCAGGAGCAGGAATCTATAACAGAAAGAGAGAAAGAGAGATCCCACTTGGGCGACGTCTTTCAGGCGGAGGTCCTGGCCATCCTTCGCTGTGCTGAAACAATAATAGAAGAAAACGCTGCTAGCAGACAGATTCCGATCTGCTCGGACAGCCAAGCGACACTGACCGCAATAGGGAAACCAGACATAACATCAGAACTGGTCTGGGAATGCAAAAAGGCATTAAATCAACTTGCAGAAAGAAACAATGTGGCTCTAATATGGGTCCCTGGTCACACAGGGATCAAGGGCAACGAAAAGGCGGACCAGTTGGCAAAATGCGGCGCAGCGAGTGAATACATAGGACCAAGACCGGTACTGGGAATAGCGTCTTGCTGTGTCGGGATGGCGATTAAAAGCTAGATCCGAACAGAACACCGGGAATACTAAGGGGATTACAGCACATATGGTGGCCTACTTTATTAGTTCATACAGAAAACAGTATCAAAAAACTATATTTAGGCATACCTTTCTTGTAATTAAGTAGTCAGTTCTTACCCTCCCTACAGTGTCCCTCCCTACAGATTCACATATTTAAAATGTGACTGGACTATTGAAATTTTTTTTATAATATTGGCCTTGAGCACTTTTTGTAAATATATGAGGCAGTTCAAATTGCGATACGAACATGCTAGAGATTATAAATAATGTCTGAAAGAATAATGCTCATATGTTTGTCCCTCGGTTTATTAACAACTCCGAATCCTCTATAATTGTAACAAATTTGAGGTGATAATTCGTATTATAATCGATTATAGTCATTAAAAATAAGTAGTTTTCATCAAATTTTGAAAACACATCATGTTGCCAGAATCTCAACATTTTTTAAGTCCTCGTAAGTCGTCTGAGAACACGGGAAAAATTATCGGTTAACCTGAATAACAACTCCGAAGCCTTAGAAAAAAGAGGTACAAATGTAAAATAATTTTTTTCCAAACAAAATTTTCATCAAATTCGGAGGGCTGATGAAGCGAAACACTTTCCCAAAGTTGGAATTATTTCAAAAAAAAAATTATGTGTTTTATAGCACTTAAAAATTGCAAATAACAACTCCGAAGCTAATGACTCTGAAGCCTTTCAATAACTCTGAAGCCTTTTTTTGCACTCACTGGTAAAAGGTTCAAAGTCACATTGAGGAGAAAAAAAATGTTTTAAAACCACTTATTTTATTTATTTATTTTTTCTAAGTAAATTAAAATTAAATTAAAAATTTTATAGATTCAAAAAAAAATAAAATAAAAATTATACGTTTATTCTCCAAAATGAATGTTCTAATATAAACTATTTCTTGATATTAAAAATATTTTTTGTAATAAATGAAAATATTTATATTAATATAATTTTTTAAAATTTATTTACTTTTATTATTGTTCATAGATATTTGTTTTGCGAAGAAGTCTTCTGATACAAATTCACATCATGGAGATAAGTTCAAATTGTAAAAATCAAATGAGTAAATTATTATTTAAACAAATTTTCAATAAATTGAAACAAAAATCTAAAAACATTTCAAACAAATTTCTGAAAAACTGTTCAAAAAAATATGCAAAAAAATTTTCAAATAAAGTTGAAAAAAATTTCAAAATAATGTTGAAAATATTTTAGAACGTGCAGACAACTTTTGCACATTTCAACAAAATTTCGAATTATTTTGACTCGCTAAGCCGGCCAAACCCAGTTTTAAACCTTTATAATAATGTACTTAAAGTAAAAGAATAATTTCGGCACAAATTAGTGGAAAAAGTCAAATGTCTAGATCAAACAGCTTTCCAATGTTATGAAGTACATCCTGGTATATATATCTGAGACAACTGATAACAATTATTGCACAATTTATAACTTCAATTTACTCGCATCTCGGAAACCAAAATTGAAATCTATTTGCAAATCGCCCAGATAAGTACAGTAGTACGGATCCTAACTGGGCACAACCACTTAAACTATCATATGCACAAAATCGGGCATAACCACAAAACAGAGTGCAGGAAATGCAGCAGGGATGACGAAACATCCCTGCATGTATTATGCCAGTGCCCGGCATTAGCTAGGCTCGGGCAACAAACCCTCAAGACGCATTTTATGGAACCTGAGGAAATTACAATGCGAACAGTAGTCGACATACTGGGCTTCATCATACATAGGCTCCCCGCCCGTCTTGAAGCTAACTAGCTGACTTGACGGTGGCGCTATCTGTTACTGGTAACCACTTATCCCTTGGTGATATTTTAGCATAGATAAGGACCATTATCATCTGTCGGAGAATAACCGATCACGCTTTTACCAGCATTTAGCTTGGGACAGAACCGTGTTATAGAAGTTGTTGCAATAGTACCTTGCAGCTTCGTATGCCGTACGAGTGTACTGCACAGCCTTAAGCAACATATGACTTTAAAACGCATCTCTATGTACTGTAAAATACTACTGCGCATCCGTATAGTTCTAGAATTCAGGTAGAGATCACACATCCAATATCGACGGTTCTAGAAATTTGATGCAGGCAAGAGCCCTACGTGCGACGAACCTTATAGAAACTTCGCTCAATCTTTCCAGAATGTAAGTAGAGTATGGATAATGGAATCTGAAAGCAGAAATGTCTTTGGAGACAAAAGATCTCAAAATGATCAACTCAATTGGCCGTATGGATGAGGTCAGACCTTCGAAACCGCTGTCTGACCACACCCTAAAGAAGAAGTATACCGTTTCCAAGTTTTGCAAAGTTCAAACCAAGTGCGGTATATCAGGATTTTGGTTGAGCTGAAAACCCAGTTTGCAGTATTTATACCAAGCAGGATCATGAAAGTTTTCGAGGATGCTATGTGTGAGGATACGTTCACAGAAAAAAGGAGGGTTCAGTAAAGTTGCGGCTCAAGTAAAAGTTGGTATCATTTAGAAAGGAGGCTTCAATGAAACTCTTTTCGAGGGTTCCTTTTAAGTTCGTTGATATCCGATAGATAGCTATTCATATTTTCAACTGCGCATGTGCCGAAAAGCGCGAGCCTATTCGAAATCAATAAAGACTATGAATAATCATACAGATAAATATTAACAAACATTTTTTATTCTTTTTTTGAGCAAATTAAATTGAATAATAAAAAAACCTAACTTCTTTCAAAAATGTAATATTAACGTATTATTGAAAGTATATATTATATAATTTTAAATAGCACCGCGCTTTCTTGGTACATGGTACATGTGCACTATCTTCTTTTCAAGAATGACTAATATCTATAGTTGTAGTTTCTTCATTAAATTTTTCCTAGTGCAATATTATTTAATTCTTATTACAAAGTAAAATGTACACCATAAACTTGTAAAATCTCCGTAGCGACTCAAGGCTGAAGTGAAAAAAGAGCTCCATTGGAACTGTTTTAATCCATACTTTGGGTTCACTTAGAAACCATTTATCATTTTGGGTTCCTTTTCAGCAAGAGAGGTTCCTTTTTGTTGCAGCTAGTTTGGAACCAAAAATTGGTTCTAATAGGAACCCCAGTTTTTTCTGTGTTTGAGAAGATTCAGGAAGCAACCAAGAATAAAAAAGTTTATTTTTTCTACTTCGGAGGGCCCTCTAATCTTTTCGAATGTAAATATGTACAATAATGATCTTATTTTGTGAATTTTGTCCACTAAAAGTTTTTGAATAATAATGGATCAATACACATTCCAAAGAAAAAAACTGTGTACTTAATTTGAATATATGCGCATCAATTCACCTGAAGCAGTTTAATATTACTTAGTTTTAATTTACGGACAGATCAATTCAAATTTCTCGCGCTTTCCATATTCCGCGAAATGTATGTAAGGCAAACCTTAACTTCCCTCTGCAAAACAATTTTGTCCCTTCCAGCATTGGATATTTTCAAACATCGTTGGGTTGAATTCAAAATCTAAAATATTGCTCGCTATCGTTCTTTTCAATGCTGGACTTCTACCACGCTGTTGGGTTGAATTCAAATTTCGCTATCTCGGCACTCATTCAATTTAGCTTGAACACTCTTAGGTAAATGGAATTGATTGATAAGGTAGAATTTGTGTTTATATTTGGAATATTTCCTTCTAGAAACTTCGATGTATAGAAAATGTTCAGAAATCACGTCAACTTTTTTGGAACGCTCGGCACACTGAATTTTAAATATGTACTATTCTAGGTGGAAGTTGATAATATCGATTAGTCTTTCGTGAGAAGCCGTTAGACGTTATATCCATTATCAATTTATTTTCTAGAAAGTTGAACGACATAAAAAACCTCAAAAGTAAGAGCTTCTCAAAACCGGGGAATCTCCAGAATTTGATTTTTGGTTGGTATTGCAGGGACCCACCTCATTAAGCGAATCATGAATTCCTTCCAGCTTTCTAGAAATTTCGATCACTCTTTAACGACTGAGGTGATACAGAAAGTTTAACGAATAAGAATCTCAATTGCAATACACACATTTTCATGATCAGCAACACCTCGTCGATAAAAGCAAGTAATTTTATCGCCAAAATATTGCTCTAAAAACAAACCATCCATAATGTTCACTACTTGATATTATAATTTATTTTCAATGAATAAAATTACTCATCAAACCTTTTCCGCCTGTGCAAGCTCCTGCGCTTAAAAGCTAAGAGAAACTGAACGCAGGAAAGTTATTCACAAAAAGATATAAATGTTGTTTTGAACTTTGTTTTTGATTTCGCCCCACTGAGACTGGTATTGCGCGTGAATAGAGATGCTGCGTAGCGCTAAAAAATTAATATCTCCGAAAGTGACATTATCACTTCAATATCAATTTTATATTTGCATGTGATGGTAGGTAGATGATCAAATAACAGACAAAACTCCCTATAAATTTTCAGATAACAAATAAAAGTTGCAATAAATATTCAGATTTCTTTCAGGTTTATTTCTAATTTCTAATATCCTAAGAAATACTCTATGAAAGGTATGTAAAATTTTGAAACAATAAGTATGGAATAGAATTTAAAATTATTACTAATACTTAAATACAAATTTCAGATAACATATTTGAACATTCTTAGGAATACTTTTTCGAAGGCGCATGTCGCCTTCTTGGATTAATTTTTAAGGATAGATCTAGAACTGATCAATTTTCCTGACCCTATGAACAAATGCCATCCACAAGTTCTACTGGAACCGTCCGGACATCTTTCGGATTAGTTCCTTTTTCACCCGGAATGAATTCAGATTAAATCCGTACTTATTTTGAATAAATCTTAATAAGATTGAGATAAAAACATATATTATGACAGGCTGCAGATTAAATCACACAAATTCTAATTTGCGTGTAGGTTAAGAAAATGCACTTAAAATTTTTCAATATATTATATCATTATATTTACCAATAGAATTGAGGGTGAATATCAAGGATAAGACCAGAGTACAAACAGTTCTCATTTTCTCTTATCACGGGAAAGACTAATTAGTATATTACGGAAGAATTTAATTAACAATGTCACAGTGCTTGATTCCTTTATATGATACATTATGGTCGTTATCTCATAAATTGTAAACTTCAAGTTCGTCTTTCAGATATATTTAACTTCTTTAAATCAGTTCTTGACGTTTTGAGATCCTCTGAATGAAAAAAACGGGGTTTACGGACATGTCTGCATATATGTCTATCATCAATATTTATTGTTTCAGCAATTAATTACTGCTAATATAGAGTATTGCGACATAAGGAATAAAATAATAATAAGGACTAAAACTTGTGCTTCATTTTGCAATATCTGAATAATCAGTCCTGGACGTAGGTCCAGAAATTAATATAACGTACACTGAATATAGAATAGAGTTGAATATATTACTAGAGAGGCGGTACTTAGTCATGCGTGACAAAAAGCATGAGGACCGCACTCTCAGTCATTAGTTCCATCAGGTTGCTTCATGCTTCCAAATCCAACAGAAATTATTCAAGCGTCCCTGTCTGTTAACGTTTCGATCCCATAGTCTTAAGATCAAGACCACTGCAGGCCATGTCCGAGGCCGTTCTTCATTCCAGGTTTTCGTATATACAGAATTTCGCGTTTTGGACATACATAAGGATGTCAGCTTTATTCATTTGAGAATTCTGAATTATGCGATAAAGTTTCAGTTTTTTTCTGCTGTGATTACGTGATAAAAGTGCTGAAATTATGCAGGTATTATGCACATCAAAATATAGATTTGTGCACCTCAAACTGATCCACAGACATAACTTTATGATAATCGAGGGTTCAAAATATTTTATTGCTAGTAATCTGACTGCGTTTTCTGCCGAACAGCTTTCAGCATAAAACATCTGAACCTTTTAAATTTTAAGCAACAATGTTGGTAAACCTCTGAAACAGATCAATTTTCAAACTCGGTAATTTTAAAAAAGGTACAACAAATATTTTTGAGTGCATTTTTCCTTTCCAGTGCATCTGAGAACAAAAAGTGATCTTACTATTAAAAAATTGAATTTGACAGTTGATCTGTTCTAAAAATTCTTAAGCATAAACATGGATTTTCCGAAACGCGTATTATGAAGGAAGGATCGTGAGATCTCTTTTTTATGGAATCTTTTTTGGCTAATTACCTTGATTACTGCGACATTTGCAAGAAACTATTTGAAGGTAAGCTATGGAGCATAAAAATTATTTTGCTGTACGCGGTTCACTATTTTTCTGGCTGAGCTCCCAAAATGACCGATTTATGCGCGCATAATGCGACAAAATGCATTATGCGGCAACTGGGCCTGGATTATGCGATATTATGCGGCTTCAACAGCAGGTGGAATGGTCGCAAGACCATCTCTAGACATTCCTAGACATACTCTAATGGAGTGCCAAGCGCGAGAGACATGGTGAGAATTTATTCGTCAAACTTTTACAAATCTAAAATTCTTTGAGATTGGGTTTTGGTGGCCTATGGGAGATTCCTTGCATTCTCCTGAAGTCATACTTTGAACCTTGCCGCTTTCTATATTTATTTTTACCCGTCTTTCAATAGGAAATCCTGCTAAATATATTCCACGAAGACGAGTAGCATTCTCCAATATGGCAATGACATCGCCAGCGGATGTTGTTAAAACATACCGTTCTTCGGTTGGCATGGGCTTAAACTTATTACGTCCTACTCCGCGCATTTGAATTGGTTTATCGGCAGGAAAAGTGTATCTTCGAATTTCGAATAGTTGGTGCGAATTCGTATGGGGAATAAGCCGAATAAATCTAAGTTCTTCGAGTCGATATCCAAGTATGCGAGGACAAAGATCCTTGGCAGGAGTAGACCTGGCCCTTTTTAGAAGATTAGACTCTGCGGGAGAAGGTTTGACCGGAGAATTAGTTCTGGCAGGAGGAGATGTTGACCTGGCATGAAGAGCAGGCTCGGCTGGCGAAAGGGTCCTTTCTGGAGAATGTCTCTCAGGAGAATAAGAAGGTCTGCAACGAGGAAAAACAGGAATAGGTTCACCGTTAGGTAAACATTCAAACTGTGAACTCCACTCTGAAACAAGAAACAGAGGATTACATTTATCTTCAACGTAGATAGTAGTATATTGGCATATCATAAACCCCTTGTAGCAATAGTTCGAGGAAAGTTTGAAGGCATTGAGGGATTTTTGCCCTGGGAAACTTCTCAGAGGAAAGGTCCAAGCTTTTTCTTTATTTTAAAATTGTATAGAAATACAGTAGAAAGTTAACAGACGTATTAAGATTTATGAATGTGGCTGTGATTGTAAATTTGATAGTAGCTAACATAGTTGGAAATTATTTGAAAAATTTTTATCCAATTTTTCTGGTGAAGATTATCGAAGATTATGTCGTTGTTGACCTGGTACAATGCTTGGAAGCTATCAGGACCACCTTTTTGAGTTCGGACAAGTTAGGAAAATTTCTACTCAGGTTGTTTAGAGACTCGCGAGTCCTTCCAAATCAAACTTCCTTGTAGATGTCATCCATAAGTCATCCAGATAATAAGTTCATTTGCCGGATCGACATGAGGAATGTAACGACTGGTCTAAAGAATTCCAGACATCGGGCCGAGATCCTTCCTCGTGTTTTTGGTACTCTTGAAATTTCGTAGAACTCATATAGAAATTCTACAGATAGTGGTCTAGAATTTATGTGGAAACTCTATAGAATTATTCTACCAAAATTGAATAGGAAATTTTCCACCTAGGTACCTCTGAGATTAAGGCTTTAATTAAGAACTCAAAGAAAGGTAAGGCTGCTGGTGTGGATGCAAATAATGCTGAAATTTTCAGAAGCGGTGATAATAATAATAAAGGAATTTAAAAAGAAAAGCAATCGCATTCAATGAGCTAACTGCGGTCTTATTGTCTTATCGTTCCTAACTGAATAAAAATTGTTCAACATCAAGCGATTTTTAAGGAAATTTGAAAATAGAAACCATTCCAGGTCCCATCAAAAAACTTTATGGGATGAGCAGAATTAGACGATCCGGAGGCATCCTAAAAATTGTTCCTTTCTATTTTACTCTTTAGGAGATATTCACTGGAGAAAATGAAGGATATAAAGAATTTCACGATTTTTACTAAAATCCCGAATTCCGGGACAACGAGACTCTTCGTTAAATATATCGGAAACCATTGTGAATCGGGTGCTCAAAT
The DNA here is from genome assembly GCA_011634705.1 of Andricus grossulariae. Classification (NCBI taxonomy): domain Eukaryota; kingdom Metazoa; phylum Arthropoda; class Insecta; order Hymenoptera; family Cynipidae; genus Andricus; species Andricus grossulariae. The sequence goes on along the minus strand of JAABKJ010005628.1, from coordinate 4,946 downwards.
AAAGTGTCGGTACTGTTTTCTTGTCACACCTATGGTTGAATTTTAATGAATCAAGGCTTATTTCTTCCCTTCAACTCTACTTTTCCGAATTTGAAAAATAATTAAATTATCTTCAAATATAATTATGTGTTTCGTAAATGTTGCCTTTTAAAAAAAATTTCAAACAATTTTCAGCCCTAGAAAAATTTAGTTTCAAAATTGGAAACAGTTGAGTTATAGAGAATGTTTACACCTAAAAATTGAGCCATAATTTATAATAATTAAAGTATTTTTGAAAAATTGGTAAAAAATGTAATAAGAAGAAAAGTCTTTTTTAAAGAATATGGTTAAAATAAATTTTGTTATAATTTACCGATTTTTTTTCAAATAAGGTTTTTCATTTGAAATGACATCATTAGTAATATCATTTTGATTCTTAAAATCATAGAGAAACTGTTTTTTCCAGAGATCTGCTTTTTGGCACGATAACTATATTGATTAAACAAACAATTAAGTTTAAATTTTATTTTTAGGAAAGTAAAACTTGGTACTTGCATATTTTGGAATATTCTTTTTCCATTTTAAATTCAAATACCATTGAAAACTGATTGTCAATACTCAAGTAAACTTTTTTGAAATGAATTAAATATTTCTTAGTGTTTAAAAGGTGTACTTTTTTGCGGAAAAATGGGGCCGTAGAACCAAAAGTGTCATGTGTCAAGATCCCAAAATTTTTTTGAATGAGATTTCCCGTACCTTTTTCAAATATATTTCTTTCTCTCAGCATCAAAAAATATTTTAAAAAATTTTCGCCGAATTAAAAAAAATGTATTATTTGAAATGCATGCAATTATCCCGTTCATTTGATGATTATACAATGAAGAGAATGTTTTTCCCGAAAAAATAAGCCATCATTTATTAAAATCTAACCATTTTCCAAAAACTGGTAAGAAGCAATAGTAATAAAAAATTCAGTTGCAAAAAACGTTAGAATAACTTTTTGTAAGTTTTAAAATTATTCCATTAAAAATAATGTTTTTTATTTGAGATGGCATTGTCAGTATTAAAATTGAAAAACTTTTTTTTAATGGTTGAATGCTATCTTCATTGAATAAGCTTTAATTTGAAGAACTTTTTTACAAACTAATTTAATATTCCTTTTTCTGAATAAAATAAAAGTTATTTTAAAAAATATAAAAATTACCAACTCCAAAATTTACTTTTTATCTTCAAATGTAGATAACACATATAAATTTAGATTTAATCTTTGTCATTAACACGGCTTATTTTGCTGCAAAATATATTCTCTACAATGAATACAAATCCTGGGATTTTCGTTAAAACAGAACTTTTTACACGAGTTGAACTTATCAAAAACAAATAATTTATACACACTAAGATAACTGGTTATAACTCCCACAAATAGAATTATATAAAAATTTTCTCAGTCAGAACTCGTTTTGTAACTAAATTCATGAAATGAAATGAATAATTTGTTATTTTATAAACAAATTTGATAAATAATTGGCCATATCAGATTTTTATGATGAAATAGAGTTTTTTCATTCACTGTATGGCTATTTTCAGAGGTGGGAACTTGATTCTTTCAACGTGATCAAGTGTAAATGACTAGTTTTTAAACTTTTAAGGAACTTACATAACAATAAACAATTCCAATTGTTAGCAACAATTATATAAACCAATTGTGCATTTGTTATCTAATTATGTTTAAACAATTATACATTGTTATCGATTGATAGCAAAAAGTGATTGGTAAATAATAAGCTGCTAACAACATCATAGAAACGCAATTTTATCTCCAAAATTGCCTGAGACGATACAAATTTGTTGATATAATTGTTGCTGACAATTAAAATTGCTTATTGTTATGTAAACTCGCTAAAGGTTTAAAAAATAGTTATTTGCACTTGATTACGTTGAAAGAATCAAGTTTCTACCTCTGAAAATAGCCAAACTGTGCATTTGTTAATTAAATTTGTTTAAACAACCATCAATTGTTATTGAATGACTAAATCTGATAAGTGAGTGACATTTATTTATAATTTTTGTCGGATTCAGTAAAAAAAAAACTTTATTTATTTCATCATAAATACCTGATATGGCTAATTTTTTGTCAAATTTGTTTATAAATTAACAAATTACTTATTTTCTTTCATGTATTTAATTTAAAAAAAAACGATTTCTGATTATAAGTGATTAATATTTAGTGCGAATCAATTGACGAGTCACTTTTAGTCCCCATGAATCCATTTCCAGTCACTTATTTGTTTATAACGAATTCAATAAATTTTAAACAATTGCTAAGCTATTGGAAAACTTTACTGGATAGTTGCTTCATTGATTATAGCTATTTGGGATTGAATGAAACTACCACGGATTGTATTTATTGCAGATAGGGTGACCATCCGTCCGGATTTCCACGGACATGTCCTCATTTTAGGGCTTGTGTGAGGTGTCCTACAGGATTTTTTACTTTGTCCGGGTTTTTGTCCGGATTTTTTAAATGATAAATTTTTACTTTTTAATCAACTTTTGGACCTTTTTGTGTACACAATTTTATCATTCAATGCCATCTAACCATGGACATAAAGTACGGGACCGCTAGTCACGGCCGGCAGAAGTTGAATAGGGAATAGATATAGATGACAAATCAAGAAAGTTGACCTGTCTTTTTCTAAGGATTATGATTGATTCTACTCATCTCCCATCTGCTTTCATAGAAAAGGATCAATCCACCAATCAATATCCTTAGAAAAGGACAGGTCCACTTTCTAGATTTCCCCTTTCTTTATATTCCCTATTCCACTTCCGAATTCCGATCGCCGTAGCTAGCGGTCCAGTGCTATATGTGACCATCCGCAAAGAAAGGGACCTAATGCGTCAAAGCTGAATTTTACAGGACGGGCGATCGTAGCAGAGTCCGCAAGCCAGTATTTGAGTAGTGGGGATGCGTCTACAAAAAGCACCCCCTCCATTTACCAATCCACTTTTAGACACGAGCCAGTGTAGCTGAGGGACACGTCGCGTACAGCTATGTGTTAAGTGGTGGGGCTGGCTTTGGTAGGCCTCGTTCGGTCTCCGCGTACGCTTATCATGCCTATGTTTGTAGCTTAATGACAAAAAAAGTAATTAACTTGAACAATTTCTGATTCTTACAAATTAAAGAGTAACTGAGAAACTATCGATTGGCGTAAGACAATGAAAATCGATTTTTTTCGCATTAGGTCCCTTTCTTCGCGGACAGTCACATATGTCGATGTAGTGAACATCGATAGCCAATATTTTTCAATAATATTGGCTGAAGTGATACGGAAAGAGAAGGTACTCAAAGCGGGAAGCCTTCCTGTAACCTGTACACAGCGGAAATGCATTTTTTGTTGCGGTGGGGTCTCGAAAGACCCCACGTTGTTGTCGGAAGGTTAAAGATCGACAATTACACACTGTTTATTCCTTTCTTCACAAAGAACTTTGTAAACCAGGAAAAATGCTTAAATGTTTGCTCATTTATATTGGAAATAATTTATTATTGAGAAACAATTACGATGCATATTTCAAATTGCAGTTGGAACAATATTTACTTTTATTTTATTTATCTTATTCTTTCTCCTGTCAAAGATAATATCTTTGCTTCTGTCTCAGGCTTCGAACCCCCTTTTCTAACAACTAAGGATAGAAAAAGAGGTCTATTACATTTCGAAACTTTGGTAATAAATATTTTGAGCGCAGGCTGCGCTTAGATTGAGATGCAGTTCGGGGCATAAAAGAAAAATTTATAGGAGCAATAAAGATAAAAGATGTACACCGTGGTCACGAAAGTATAGGATGGACAGATAAATAAATGAAAATGAAAGAATCGCTTCTTCGACTCTAGGGGTGAAGAATCGATCCAATAAAAATCGAGTCGCAAAGAATCGATTAAAAAAAGATCGATCTTTTGAGTGAAAAAGGCCGATCTTTGAAGAATCAATCCAGAATCGCCCATCCCTAACTTGCACAAGTCATGAGTTGTGAAAATAGAGACTTTTCCATCAGCGGAAAATCTCATAATGTGGTAATTTAAATGCTCGTTTTTTTTGTTTAAATAGCCAATTTAATGAGTTTCATATGATAGGCACATGTATTGAGCTACAGTTAATTATGGAAGCATGACGGCGATGCATTGAATAGATTTTTCAATGTTTTGATGAAAAGAACCAAGTACATGCAAATCAGCTGATTTTTCTTCCAAGGGCTGTGTGTATGAGTTTCGGGTTTGTCGTGTTTTGTAAGCATTTTTCAATAAAATAATATGTTTGTGCACAGGATGTGTTTTTGACATTATGTTGTTGATTATCATTTTTCACAAGCAACTATGTCGAGGATATGTCGGCTACGCTTTTGCACAAAGACGTGTCGCAAAACTTATAAAGGCTATTGTTTGCAAAATCATGATCTCATTATGTTAATAAATGTCAAAAACACTTAGCTTCTGTGCACAGAAATATAATTTTGTTGAAAATCCCACATAAAACCCTACAAACCCAAAACTCATGCACACAGAACTTGGAGAGAAATTAGCTGATTTGCATGTACCTGTTTCTTATTATCAAAAGATTAAAAAATCTATTTATTGAATCGTGTGAAAGAACCCTCAATGATTTAATATCAATATAATTATATTATCGCTCGCTCGCTACAGTTGTCAGCAATGGCACTGTCAGCGGTTTCCGAATGCATAAAAACTACTGGCAGTATTAGTGCTGCCAGTCAATTATCGAACACTGCCCTGAACCAGTGATGCTAATAGACCCCGACTTTTTCAACTGCGCAAGCGTTGCGTTGGAAGGGCAGAACCACGTTATTGGTGGAACTCTGCAAACCGAACAAACTGATATCGTATCAGAGACATTTTTGTTCTCTTCAGAGCTTTCGATAGAGTTGCCAATTTTAAACATCAGATTCGCAGG
>JAABKJ010005627.1:0-22830 GCA_011634705.1 Andricus grossulariae | reverse complement strand
AATCTTTCTGAAATATTGAGAATCTTTGTTTAATCTTTGACATCTTTTGAAATATTTGACATCTTTGAAATCTTTCTGTAGTTCTTAAAATTTTTTGTAATCTTTCTGAAATCTTGAAAAATCATTGTGAAATTATTTAAATCTTTGAGAAATCTTTGAACTTGTCGTGAAATATTTTTAAATCATTTGAAATCATTGAAATCTTTGCGAAGTCTTTGAAACCTTCGTGAAATCTGTTGAAATTATTTGAAATCTTATGAAACCTTCGATATCTTTGAAATATTCGCGAAATCTTTTGAAATTTTTGAAATATTTGCGAATTCTTTCTAATTTTTTTAAATCTTCCTAATCTTTTGAAATTTTTGAAATCTTTCTAAAATCTTGGTAATCTTTGACATCTTTTGAAATCTTTGAAATCATTGACATCTTTGAAATCTTTTTAAAATTTTGTAATCTTCATGAAATCTTTTAGATCTTCGTGAAAATCTTTTGAAATCATTTGAAAATCTTTGTAAAATTCATCGAAATCATCGTGAAATCTTCGAGAAAAAATCTTTTTAAAATCTTTTAAAAATCTTGCGAAGTCTTGAAAATCTTTCAAACCTTTTAAATCTTTTGAAGCCTTTGATATCATTGAAATTTTTGCGAATTATTTACCAAATTTTATGAAACCTTTGAAATCTTTCTGAAATCTTGGAAATGTTTGAGAAATTATTTAAATCTTTGTGAAATCATTTAAATCTTTGAGAAATCTTTGAAATTGTCGTGAAATATTTTGAAATTATTGAAATCTTTGTGAAGTTTGTGCAATCTTCGTGAAATCATTTTAAATCTTTGTGAAGTCTTTGAAATCTTCGTGAAATCTTTTGAAATTATTTGAATTCTTTGAAACCTTTGATATCTTTGAAATCTTCGTGAAATATTTTGGAATTTTTGTGAAATATTTAGAAATATTTCTGAAATATTTGCGAATTCTTTCTAATCTTTTAAAATCTTTCTGCAATCTTTGTGTAATCTTTGACATCTTTTGAAATATTGACATCCTTTGAAATCTTTGTGAAATCTTTGAGAAATCTTTATGAAATCTTTGACATCTTTTTTAAATCTTGGAAATCATTGTGAAATTATCTAAATCTTTGAGAAATTTTTGAAATGGTCGTGAAGAATTTTTAAATCATTGAAATCTTTGTGAAGTCTTTGAAATCTTCGTGAAATCTTTTGAAATCATTTGAAATCTTTGAGATCTTATGAAACCTTTGATATCTTTGAAATATTCGCGAAATCTGTTGAAGTTTTTTAAATATTTGCGAATTCTTTCTAAACTTTTTAAATATTCCTAATTTTTTAAAATCTTTGAAATCTTTCTAAAATCTTGGTAATCTTTGACATCTTTTGAAATCTTTGGCATCTTTGAAATTTTTCTGAACTCTTTTTAAATTTTTGTTATCTTTCTGAAATCTTGGAAATCTTCGTGTAATCTTTAATATCTTTTGAAATATTAAAAGCCTTTGAAATCTTCATGGAATCTTTTAGATCTTCGTGAAAATATTTTGAAATCATTTAAAATCTTTGTGAAATCATTTAAATCTTTGACATCTTCGAAATCTTTAAACAAATGTTTAATCTTTCTGGAATCTTGGAAATCTTTGTGTATTCTTTGATATCTTTTGAAATATTAAAATCCTTTGAAATCTTCATGAAATCTTTTAGATCTTCGTGAAAATCATTTGAAATCATTTGAAATCTTCGTGAAATCTTATAAAAATTTGTGAAATCTTGGAAATCTTTGCCAAATCATTGAAATACATGTGAAATTTTTTTGAAATCTTTTGAAATTATTTGAAATCTTTGTTAAATTATTGAAATCATTGGGAAATCTTCGCGAAATCATTGAAAATCTTGTGAAATCTAGAAAATCTTTCAAACCTTTTTTCTCTTTTAAAACATTTGACATCTTTAAAATCTACGTGAAATCTTTTGAACTTTTTGAGAAATCGTTGAAATCTTTGTGAAATCATTGAAATATATGAGAATTTTTTTTAAAAAATTTTAAATCATTTGAAATATTTGTTAAATCATTGAAATCGTTTTGAAAACTTCGTGAAATAATTGAAATTCTTGTGAAATCTAGAAAATCTTTGAAACTGTTGACATCTTTGAAATCTTCGTGAAATCTTTTGAAATTTTTTAGAAATCTTTGAAATCTTTCTGAAATCTTGGACATCTTTGTAAAATTATTAAAAGTTTTGAGAAATCTTTCAAATTATCGTGAAATATTTTGAGATCATTTGAAATCATTGAAATCATTGTGAAATCTTTGAAATCTTCGTGAAATCTTTTGAAATCATTTGAATCATTGAAATTTTTTAAACCTTTTAAATCTTCGCGAAACCTTTTAAAATTTGTCTGAAACCTTTGTGAAATCTTTGTGAAATTATTAAAATCTATGTGAAATCTTCGCGAAAACATTAAAATTCTTGTGAAATCTAGAAAATTTTTGAAGATAATTTTTGAAACCTTTGATATCATTGAAATCTTTTGAAATTTTTGTGAAACCTTTCAAATCTTTCTGAAATCTTGGAAATGTTTGAGACATTATTTTAATCTTTGTGAAATCATTTAAATCTTTGATATATTTGAAATTATCGTGAAATATTTTGAAATCATTTAAATATTTATGAAATATTTGCGAATTTTTTCTAATCTTTTAAAATATTTATAATCTTTTAAAATCTTTGAAATCTTTCTGAAATCTTGCTCTAATCAAAGATAACTTTTGAAATCTTTGACATCTTTGAAATCTTTGAAATCTTTCTGTAGTCTTTTTTAATTTTTTTAATCTTTACGACATCTTGGCAATCTTTGTGAAATCTTTGATAAATCATTCTGAAATCTTTGACACCTTTTTGAAATCTTTGAAATCATTCTGGAATTATTTAAGTCTTTGAGAAATCTTTGAAATTGTCGTGAAATATTTTAAAATCATTTGAAATCTTTGAAATCTGTTGAAACCTTTGATATCTTTGAAATCTTCACGAAATATTTTGAAATTTTGTTTGAATCTTTTAAATATTTCTGAAATATTTGCGAATTTTTTCCAATCTTTTAAAATATTTATAATCTTTTTAAATCTTTGAAATCTTTCTGAAATCTTGGTGTAATCAAAGATATCTTTTGAAATCTTTGAAATCTTTCTGTAGTCTTTTTAAATTTCTTTAATCTTTATGAAATATTGGAAATCTTTGGGTAATCTTTGACATCTTTTGAAATATTAAAATTCTTTGAAATCTTTATGAAATCTTTGAGAAATCTTTCTGAAATCTTTCACACCTATCTGAAATCATTAAAATCATTCTGGAACTATTTAAGTCTTTGAGAGATCTTTGAAATTGTCGTGAAATATTTTTAAATCATTTGAAATAATTTGTGAAGTCTTTGAAATCTTCATGAAATCTTTTGAAATCTTACGAAACCTTTGATATCTTTGAAATATTCGCGAAATTTTTTGTCATTTTTTAAATATTTGCGAATTCTTTCTAATCTTTTTAAATCTTCCTAATCTTTTAAAATCTTTGAAATCTTTCTAAAATCTCGGTAATCTTTTTGAAATCTTCGACATCTTTGAAATCTTTCTGAAATCTTTAAAATTTTTATTTAATCTTTCTGAAATCTTGGTAATATTTGTGTAATCTTTGATATCTTTTGAAATATTAAAACCCTTTGAAATCTTTTAGATCTTCGTGAATATTTTTTGAAATCTTTTGAAATCTTTGTGAAATAATTGAAATCTTTTAAATCATTCTGAAATTTTTTAAATTTTCGTGAAATCTTTTGAAATCTTTGTAAAATCATCGAAATCGTTGGGAAATCTTCGCGACATCATTGAAATTCTTGTGAAATGTACAAAATCCTTTAAACCTTTTATCTCATTTGCAAAATTTGACATTTATCAAATCTACGTGAAATCTTTGAAATTTTTTAGAAATCGTTTAAATCTTTGTAAAATCGTTGTCAAATCATTGAAATATATGTGAATTTTTTTGAATCTTTTAAAATCATTTTAAACTTTTGTTAAATCATTGAAATCGTTGTGAAAACTTCGTGAAATAATTGAAATTCTTCTGAAATCTAGAAAATCTATGAAACCTTTGGACTCTTTTGAAACATTTGACATCTTTAAAATCTTCGTAAAAATTTTTGGAAATTTTTGAGAAATCGTTGAAATCTTTGTAAAATCTTTGTCAAATCATTAAAATATATGTGAATAAAAATTTCAACTTTTAAAATCATTTAAAATCTTTGTTAAATTATTGGAACAGTTGTGAAATCTTCGTGAAATAATTGAAATTCTTGTGAAATCTAAAAAATCTTTGAAACTTTTGACATCTTTGAAATCTTCGTGAAATCTTTTGAAATTTTTGAAATATTTCTGAAATCTTGGAAATCTTTGTAAAATTTTTCAAATTTTTTAGAAATCTTTCAACTTGTGAAATATTTTGAGATCATTTGAAATCATTGAAATCTTTGTGAAATCTTCGTGAAATCTTTCGAAATTATTTGAATCATTGAAATTTTTGAAACCTTTTGGAACCTTTGAATTCTTCGCGAAATGTTTTAAAATTGGCCTGAAACCTTTGAAATCTTTGTGAAATTATTGAAATCTATGTGAAATCTTCGCGAAATCATTAAAATTCTTGTGAAATCTAGAAAATCTTTGAAGCCTTTTACATCATTTGAAACCTTTGATATCATTGAAATCTTTTGAAATTTTTGTGAAATCTTTTGAAATAATTTGAAATCTTTGAAATCTGTTGAAACCTTTGATATCTTTGAAATCTTCGCGAAATATTTTGAAATTTTGTTGAAATCTTTTAAATATTTCTGAAATATTTGCGAATTCTTTCTAATCTTTTAAAATATTTATAATCTTTTAAAATCTTTCTAAAATCTTGGTAATCTTTGACATCTTTGAAATCTTTCTGAAATCTTTTTATATTTTTTTAATCTTTCTGAAATCTTGGTAATATTTGTGTAATCTTTGATAACTTTTAAAATATTAAAATTATTTGAAATCTTCATGAAATCTTTTAGATCTTCGTGAATATCTTCTGAAATAATTTGAAATCTTTGTGAAATAATTGAAATCTTTTAAATCATTCTAAAATGTTGGAAATTTTCGTGAAATCTTTTGGAATCTTTGTAAAATCATCGAAATCATTGTGAAATCTTCGTGAAATCATTGAAATTCTTGCGAAATCTTTCAAATCTTTCAAACCTCTTAAATCTTTTGAAGTCTTTGATATCTTTGAAATTTTCGAGAATTATTTTTAAAAAATTTGTGAAATCTTTCTGAAATCTGGGAAATCTTTGTGAAATCATTTAAATTTTTTGTAATCTTTAAAATTGTCATGAAATCTTTTGACATCATTAGAAATCATTGAAATCTTTGTCAAATCTTCGTGAAGTCATTTAAATTCTTGTGCAATTTTGAAAATCTTTAAACCCTTTTAAATCTCTTGAAGCCTGTGATCTTTGAAATCTTTTAAAATTTTTGTGAAAACTTTGAAATCTTTCTGAAATCTTAAAAAAAAAGTGTACTCTTTTTCTGAAATCTTTGAAATCTGTTGAAATATCTGTTGGAGTACACACCAAATTCTAGTGGTAAAACCTGGACTTAAAATCACTAAAAACTAAAGAAATTGAGATCCAGAATTAATTTTCCTCACCTCAATTGTTCCCAGTGATAAGAAACGATTTTGATATCATCTTTACTTTTACTGCCATTCAAAACAGTTTGGGTCTGTGGCAATGCGATTGTGACATCTTCGCCAGCATTGGCTGTAAAAGAAAATTAATTAATAATTAAATAAATATTATAAGAGACGACACTTCATACTATCAAAGCTTTCTTTTTAATCGCAGGAGATTATTACGAAGAAAAAGATGATTAATAGTCAATAATTAGTGGACAATCATTTACCCTTTGGAGGTTTATTAGTAGGAGCTTTAACGAAAACGTGAACTTCAGCAGTCGAAGATTGTCCCGAAGTGTCAGTTACTTTCAAAACAAAAGTGTACATTCCTTCCTCTAAATTCGAAAGCCGTACAGAAGAATTTCTCGTATTTTGCATATCGACTGCTTTATTTTCATCAGAAGGGCTTTTTGTCCATTCCCAAGTTTTAATACCTCTGTCGTCAGTACTCAAATTTCCATTTAGTGTTGTTGTATTTTGAGGCAAGTAGATAATTATGTCTTGACCTGCGTTTGCACTAGGTGGATAGTCAGTTACTTTTAGGACAGTTATGTTAGCTGTTGTAAAATTGCTTTCATGGTCTGAATCCTCAACTGTTAGTCTGGAAAAAGAGGAAAAAAGTGGGTTTAAGCCGGACAGATTAGGGTCCGTCCATAAACTAAAATCATTTAAATCTTTGAAATCATTTGAAATCATTGAAATGTTTCGAAATTTTTTAGAAATCTTTCTGAAATCTTGGACTTCTTTGTAAAATTATTCAAATCTTTGAGAAATCTTTGAAATTGTCGTGAAATATTTTAAGATCATTTGAAATCATTGAAATCTTTTATTTATTTATTTTATTTTTATATTGAAATCCTTTTATCAAAATATTTATATAATAATAATTATATAAGATTTCTTTTTAAATAAAGTATTTTTTAGTTATTAAATGAAATTTATTTATATTTAAAAAAAAATAAACCAAATTTTAATTTTTATTACAAAAAAAATGTTGGCGAAGTCAACTAATTAATATTAAATTACTAGTTTTAATCCCATTAATTGTATATATTGTATATATTTTTAATCTTTATGAAATCTTGGAAATCTTTGTGTTATCTTTGGCATCTTTTGAAATATTAAGATCCTTTGAAATCTTTGTGAAATCTTTGATAAATCTTTCTGAATCTTCAACTAATAAAATAAATTTTTAACAGAGTAGTTTAACTTCCCTCTAACTGGTTTAAATTCCAAGCAAGTAGAAAAATAAATTTTTTTGCTTAAAAAAAAATTAAATAAACAGTTAATATAATTATATTGCACAATTATTAAGATAATAATAATTATCATTGAAATTTTCGAAATCTTTTGAAACCTTTAATATCTTTGAAATCTTTTAAAATTTTCTGAAATCTTTGAAATCTTTGTGAAATTATTGAAATCTATATGAATCTTCGACTGTTAGTCTGGAAAAGAGGGAAAAAGTGGGTTCAAGCTGGACAGGTTAGGGTCTTTACAGTCTCTCAAAACAAGGGAAATAGGGTCATTTTTCGAAATATATTGCATTTTCAACAAAATAGTGGAATTTTCAAACAAAAAAGATTTTCTACCAAAAGAGATAAATTTACACAGACAAAAAAATAGTTTTTAACCAAATAGTTAAAATTTCCAGCAAAATAGACGAATTTTAACCAAAAGAGTTAATTTTTTATGCTAAAAAGACGAATGTTTTAGAAAAAAGTTGTTACTTTAATCTCTGTTTGTGATATATTTTGTGTTCGTTTAAAATCATTGAAATCATTTGAAATCTTCTCAAATTTATTGAAACTTTTTGAAATTGTTTACAATCTTTTGAATATTTTAAACTCTTGAAATCTTTTGAAATCCTTATGAAATCTGTGAAATACTTGTGAAATGTTTTCTACACTTTTTGTATTTATCTGAAATCACTGGAATATTTGAAATCTTTGTGAAATCTTTTGAAATTTTCTAAATAAATGTGAACCCGCATAAAATCTTTTTATTTTTTTTTATTTTGGCATACTGTACCCTTTTTGAATTCTTTGAAATTCTTGAAATCTTTTGAAATCCTTATGGATTCTTTGAAATATTTGTGAAATCTTTCTGAAATCTTTTGCATTCGTTTGAAATCCCTGGAATGTTCAAAATCTTTTTAAAATCTTTTGAAATCTTCTAAAAAGTTTTGAAATCGTTTAAAATCTTTGATATTTTTTAAAAATATTTTGAAATCCTCGTAATTTTTGTGAAATATTTGAGAAATCTATCTGAAATCTTTTGTATTCGTTTGAAATTACTAGAATATTTGAAATCTTCGTGAAATCTTCAAAAAAATCTTGAAATCGTTCAAAATCTTTGAAAATCTTGAAATCTTCTGACATTCTTGTGAATTCTTTGAAATGTTTTTGAAATCTTTAAAAAAATTGAAATCGTTTAAAATCTTTAAAATTTTTTGAAAGTTTTGAAATCTGGTGTACTGTACCCTTTTTTAAATCTTTGAAATTCTTGAAATCCTTTTGAAATCCTTATGGATTCTTTGAAATATTTGTGACATCTTTCGTATTCGTTTGAAATCACTGGAATATTTGAAATATTTGTAAAATCTTTCTGAAATCTTTCGTAATCGTTTGAAATCACTGGAATATTTGAAATCTTTGTGAAATCTTTAACAAAAAATTGAAATCGTTTAAAATCTTTGAAATGTTTTGAAATCTTTCTGATATCTTTTGTATTGGTTTGAAATCATTGAAACATTCAAAATCTTTTGAAATCTTCTAAAAAAATTTGAAATCGTTTGAAATCTTTGACATTTTTTTTAATATTTTGAAATCCTTATAATTTTTGTGAAATATTTGAGAAATCTTTCTGAAATTTTTTATATTCGATTGAAATCACTGAAGTATTTGAAATCTTTATAAAAATTTTTGAAATCTACAAAATTTTGAAATAATTTAAAATCTTTGAAATTTTTGAAATATTTTGAAATCCTTATGAATTCGTTGAAAAATTTATGAAATCTTTCTGAAATCTTTTGTATTCGATTGAAATTACTGGAATATTTGAAATCTTTTTGAAATCTTAAAAAAAATCTTGAAATCGTTCAAAATCTTGAAATATTCTGACATTCTTGTGAATTCTTTAAAATATTTTTGAAATCTTAAAAAAAAATTGAAATCGTTTAAAATATTCAAAATCTGGCGTACTGCACCCTTGCTGAAATCTTAGAAATTCTTGAAATCTTTTGAAATCCTTCTGAATTCTTAGAAATATTTGTGACATCTTTCTGATATCTTTTGTATTCGTTTAAAATCACTGAAAGATTCAAAATCTTAAAAATTTTTTTTGAAATCTTCTACAAAATTTGGAAATCGTTTAAAATCTTTGACATTTTTCTAAGTCTTTTGAAATCCTTATAAATTCTTTGAAATATTTGAGAAATCTTTCTGAAATCTTTTATATTCGATTGAAATCACTGGAATATTTCGAATCGTTGTGAAATCTTTTGAAATCTTCAAGAAAATTTTGAAATAATTTAAAATCTTTGAAATCTTTAGAAATTCTTATAAAAATTTTCTGAAATCTTTTGTGTTTGTTTTTGAAATCACTAAATCTTTGTGAAATCTTTTGAAATTAAAAAAATTTGAAATCTTTTAAAATATTTGAAATCTGGTGTACTGCACACTTCTTGAAATCTTGAAATCTTAGAAATTTTTGAAATCTTTTGAAATCCTTATGAATACTTTCAAATATTTGTGAAAAGTTTCTGATATCTTTTGTATTCGTTTGAAATCATTGAAAACATTCAAAATATTTTTAAAATCTTCTGAAATCCTCTAAAAAATTTTGAAATCGTTTTAAATCTTTGAAATTTTTTTAAATATTTTCAAATCCTTATAAATTCTATGAAATATTTGAGAAATTTTTGTGAAATATTTTGCATTCGATTGAAATCACTGGAATGTTCAAAATCTTCTGAAAAATTTGGAAATAATTGAAAATATATGAAATTTTTGAAATCTTTTGAAATCATCTAAAAAATTAAAAAATTATTTTAAGTCTTTGAAATGTTTTGAAATCTTTGAAATTTGGTGTACTCCCTTTTCGAAATCTTTGAAATTCTTGTATTCTTTCGAAATCTTTGAAATATTTATAAAATCTTTCTGAAATATTTTGTATTAATTTAAAATTATTAAAATATTTGAAATCTTTGTAAAATCTTTTGAAATCCTCTAAAAAAATTCGAAATCGTTTCAAATTTTTGATATGAATAAAAAAAATTGATTAATAAATAACAATAGAACAATTGATAATTTCGAAAAAATCAAGGGCAGTTCAAGATATATTTAGAAGTTTTGAAAAGATTCCCAAATAATTTAAAACTTGAAGTGATTTCAAAATATTTAAATCAAAATGTAGATTTTGAATAGTTCTAAAAAAAATTTAGAAGCCTTTCAAGAATTTTGAAAGGTTTCAAAAGAAGAAAAATATTCTATTAAAATTCCTAGAAAAACTAAAAATGATTTTTTTAAATTAACTTTAAAAGAATATTTAAAGAGATTTACAAAATTCTCAAAAAAGAATCTGGACCATCTTAAAGCAATTTTTTTAAGTTTCGAAAAATGTTAGGAAAAATTCGAGTTCCAAAATAATAACAAAATTTTGATTAGATTCCTGGGAAAATTATCAATGATTTTTTTTAAACAAATTTTTAAGAGAATGCTTAAAAATATTTCAAAACAAATTTTGATGCATAAATTAATGCTTTCAGCTTGCAATTGATTAAAATGATATAATTTTGGAAGTTTATAAATTTTTTGATTCATTCTTACAATATATAAAAGTTAAAAATTTTAAACTTTGCAGTTAACGAATTTTAATGGCAAAATTTCAAAAGTATTCCACTTTGAGTGTCTTAATAAGAATGAATAATAATTTATTTGCAGTTCGAAATAATTGAATAATAATAAATAATTCATTTGTAATTTGAAATGATTGAATAATAATAAATACTAATAATAATAATAAATATTAATATTTTTAATCGTTAAAAACAAAGATACTGGACTTTCACTAATTTTTCCTACTGAGTAATCAGATAAAAACTACTGAAATTTCATTGAATAGTCACTGATGACTAGTCAATTTTGACTGATTCATTATATTAAATTATTTATTATTTATTTATTTTTATTCATTATTTATTTATTTATTATTTATTAATTATTTATTAATTATTTATTAATTATTTATTAATTATTTATTATTATTCATTTTTATTTATTTTTTTATTTTTTTTATTTACTTTGGGAATTGAAATTTCACTTGTAATGAGATCTAGTCTTGAAAGAAAAAAAAAAAAAAAAAAAAAAAAAAACGTTTCTCGATAGAGGATTCACTGCAACCGGCTGAACCACGTATAAGAGAGCGCGGAGAAAGAGCACGTGCACCGTGCAAGAAAATGCATATTATTATCGAACCTCTGCGGCTAATGATGGGCCGATCATCTCTCACTTGTTTACGATCAATATGCTCTGTGCTCCTCACGAGCAATAAGCGGTCTGCCTAATTAATTTAAACTGCGCTTCATTTCTTCTCTTAATATTTTCCTTATAACTCTTTCCCCTATTCCCCTGCATTTCCCCTTTCTTCAAATTCCCCTTTTCACCCTATTTTTGAATAATTTCCCTTTGTTCCCCTTTTTTACCCTATTTTTGAATAACATGCCCTTGTTCCCCCTTTTTACCCTATTTTTGAATAATTTCCCCTTGTTCCCCTTTTTTACTCTATTTTTGAATAAGTTCCCCTTTTTCTCCTTTTCTTTTTAAATATTTAAACAAATGTATTCTATTCAAGACTGGAAAATGCTGCAGCGATTAATGAAATCTTGTTTTTTTACTTATAGAATTATCTATTATAATTAATTTAAATTGGTCGAATGTGCCCAATTTTACAGTAAATTACCCCATTTTTGAATAATTTCCCCTTGTTCCCCTTGTTTACCTTATTTTTGAATAATTTCTCTTTTTCCCCCTTTTTACCCTATTTTTGAATGATTTCCCCTTGTTCCCCTTTTTTACCCTATTTTTGAATAATTTCCCCTTGCTCCCCTTTTTTATCCTATTTTTGAATAATTTCCCCTTTTTCCCCCCTTTTCCCGTATTTTTGAATAACTTCCACTTGTTCACCTTTTTTATCCTATTTTTGAATAATATCCCCTTGTTCGCCTTTTTTACCCTATTTTTGAATAATTTCCCCTTGCTCCCCTTTTCTTTTTAAATATTAAAAAAAAAGTATTCTATTCAAGACTGGAAAATGCTGCCGCGATTAATATAAGATTTTTCTTACTTATAGAATTATCTATTATAATTAATTTAACTTTTTTAAATTTGCCTAATTTTGAAGTAAATTATTTAGGATTTAAATAACACTTTAAAGGTTAAGTATTTTTTCGATGAATCTGTATAAATTAAATATTTTTAAAATTAAATATAATAAAGTAAGAACGATTGTCATTATGCTAGACATATTATAATTGTAAAAATTATAGTTCAATTAGACCAAAATTTAAACAAAAATCAAAAGATTTACAACTAGTATTCATGAAATTATTCGATTGAATACAAAAATGTTAAATCCTTAACCAAAACAGATTAATTTTAAAACGAGCAGTTGCATTTTTAATAACAAAAAGGATAGACTTTCAGAAGAGAAGATTACTTTCTACCAAAAAAGAAGAATTTTCAACCAAATATAATTGTCAACCAAAAAAAAGACAAATTTTTAGCAGTATAGTTCAATGTTCAACCAAAAATTTGATTTTTCAATCAAGAAGATTAACTTTTTCTACCAAAAAGGACGAATTATCAAAAGAATACACGAATTTTTAAACAATTTCTTGAATTCTTAAATAAAAAAAAAGGTTCAACCAAATATTGAAATTTGTTATTAAAAAAAAAAATCAACCAAAAATGGAATAGTCAGATTTTTAACTTAAAAATTGATGTTGAACCAAAAATTATACGAATTTTTAACAAAATACATGAATTTTCCACCAATAGTTGAACTTTAACAGAAAAGGATAAATTTTTAACCAACAATGGAACAGTAGAATTTTTAGTTAAAAAATTGGTTTTCAACTAAAAATTAAACCAATTTTCAACAAAATACATGAATTTTCAACAAAATACTCAAATTTTCAACTAAGAAATATAACTTTTAAACCAAAAATGGAGTAGTTGAATTTGCAGGTTAAAAAATTACGTTTAAACAAAAAGAAAAAAAAAGATCAAACGACGAAAAAAGAGGAATATTTAACAAAATTGTTCAATCCTCAACCAAATAAATAAATTTTCAACAAAATAGTTAAGTTTTCAAGCTGAAAAGTCCAGTGTTTCAGAAAACAGTTGATTTTTGAACCAGAAATGAGAAATTTGAAAATGAAACTTAGTTATAAATAGAGGAAATAGACGAATTTGCAACAAAATACATGATTTTATTACCAAATAAGTTGACTTTTCAACCAAAAATAGAATAGTCAACTTTTCAGATGAAAATTTAATTTTCTACAAAAAACAACAATTTCGAACAAAAAAGTTAAATTTCCAAATAACTAGTTTAATTTCCACCCAAAAATATGAAGTTTTAACAAAAAAGTTAATTTCCAACCGAATAGTCCAATTTTCTAGGAAATTGTTAAATTTTCAAGCCAAAAACGAATGTTCTAGAAAATAGTTGAATTTTCTAACGTAAAAGAAGAATTTTCAACAAGAAATATGATTTTTATTTAAAAAAAGATGAATTTTCAACGGTATATTTGAATTTTCAACTAAAATAATCAATTTTAAACTGAAAATATGAATTTTCAACAATATAGTTGAATTTTTAAATAAAAAAGATATATTTTCAATCAAAAATAAAATAGTTTAGATTGCTATCAAAATAGTTGAATTTTCAACCAAAAATATAAATTTTTAACAAAAAAGTGAATTTCAAACCGAATAGTCCAATTATCTAACAAATTGTTGATTTTTCAAGCCAAAAAGACGAATTTTCTAGAAAATAGTTGTATTTTCAACCCGAAAATATCAATTTGCAATAAAAAAAGTTAATTTACGACCAAACAGTCGAATTTTTAACTAAAATACTAAATCTTCAAACCAAAATAAAAATTAATTTTTAAAAGTATTTTAACTCTTAATCAACAAGTTGATTTAAAGAAAGGCATTAATTTGAAATAAAAAACAGTTGCATTCAATGAAAAAAGATGAATTTAAAAACAATGTTAAATCATCAACGTTAACCGATTAATCTTCAACCAAGCAGTCGCATTTTTAACAAAAAAAGGATGAACTTTCAACCAATAAGATTAATTTTCTACCAAAAAAGACGAATTTTCAGCAGAATAGTCCAATTTTGAAGCAAAATTTTAATTTTTCAACCAAAGAGATTATTTTTAACCAAAAATTAAACAAAATTTTAACAAAGCAGTTAGATTTTTTAACAAAATAATTAAATTTTCAACCAAGTAGTCAAATTTATAATCAAACTGGGTGAATTCCGAACCCAAAATGTAATTGTAGACTTTTCAACGAAAAAAAATTTGCTTTTATCAACCAAGAATAGTTAGATTTTCTTATTGGGTTTTATTCATTTAGTTCAAATTTAAGCAAAAAAAAACGAGAAAAGGCAGAATTTCCTTTAAAACAGGGGAAAAATAAGAATTTTGGAAAAAACGCGAAAATAGGGGAATAGGGAAAGTTTCTCAAAATTCGCAATACCATGACATAACAAATTTTATTTTTAATGCACATCTACATGTTCTATCTACATTACATTTGAGCCATCCCAAAAAAAATCAGATTGATAGAACTGCTTCCAGCATATAATGGTAAAAAGCAAAATTTCTTCGTTTTTTTCATTTGTTAATATCTGATAGTTAAAAAATATCACTGCCATCTATAACATTTTATTTTTTAATGAAGGTCTACATGTCAAGACCTTCAAAGTAAGCAATCTTCGGAGACTATCGAACCAAAAGAAAGGATTCCAGCATAGTGCTTTTAGAAAAGAAAATTAATTTCGTTTTGTAATATTTTACTCAGTAATAACAAAAAAGCAATACTATGCATAAGAAATTTGATTTTTATTGCACATTTACATACCAAGGTCTTCAAATTCAACCGTCTTCGAAGACAATCTAACTAAAAGAAAAGATTCCAGCATAGTGATCTGAAACACGAAAATTTTTCTATTTTTTTACCCACTGATAAAAAAAACAATAAACTGTCATAGCAGTTATAATTTTTTAATACTCATCCACATGTCAAGACTTTCAATATGAGCTATCCCCCCAAAAAATCAGATCAATAGAACCGCTTGCAGCATATAGTCGTCTAAAAAACAAGATTTGTTCATTTTTCCTATTTTTCAATCTTTGATAACAAAAGAGCAACAGCAAAACATAGCTAGTTTTATTTTTTGTTGCACATCTACATGACAAGACCTTCAATTTCATCCCTCTTCGAAGAAAATCAGATAATTTTCAGGCTATGATAAACCTTCTACAAAAACGGGCGCTCGCTATTAATACATAATGATATCTACGATTCCTGAAACTAATGACTACTCCTAAAAAATGAAAATCATAATTAAAGGCCCATATTGCAAACTAATCAGGAAACGAATAAGTCAGAAGATAAACGAAATTTGAACTATCCCCGCCAAAAATCAGATTAATAGAAAAGCTTCCAGCATATAGTAGTCTGAGAAACAAAATTTCTTCATTTTCCCTATTTTTCAATCTTTGATAACAAAAGAGCAACAGCAAAACTTAGCTAGTTTTATTTTTGCTTGCATATCTACATGACAAGACCTTCTATTTGTACCCTCTTCGAAGAAAATCAGATAATTTTTAGGCTATGATAAACCTTCTACAAAAAAGAACGCTTGGTATTAATACATAATGATGATGATATCTACGATTCCTGAAACTAATGACTACTTCTAAAAAATGAAAATCATAATTACATGCCCATATTGTAAACTAATCAGGAAACGAATAAGTCAGAAGATGAACGCAATTTGAGATTTAGATCATGCAATTGGTGCGCAAGATTTTGCGTCTAATTTGCATATCCAGCGTAATATGTATATCTGAATATGTATATGACTATAGGGGCAAGTGGAAATTTAGATTCCAATACATAGAGAGATGCTTTCTATTCCCACGATTGCATGGGACTCATTGCAGTTTCAGTTGCAGTTGAAGTGCTCTGACACGCAGATGTGAGATTTCATTTCTGACTTCCATACCGTCATTATCATTACATAGCCTCAATCAACGCCATATCATTTTCTCATAAGCCAGACTCGCATCAAAGGGGCGGATGGATTTTCTCCCATCATGTTGCTCATTGCCAATTTTTATTATTTTCAATTTTGGGTTTCAGCCGAAAATAAATAAGGTCAAGTCATTGATTTTCAATAATTGGGTACCTCTATGTTGATTAAAAAATCTCGACCGGAGTGTATGTCGAAACTCTAAAATTCTGGCGTTAGTCGTTTAAAAGAACGATTCTGTTTTTTGAATTGAATTATTATTGGTTTATTATATTATTTACAATTATTTTTAATTCTTTGAAGTTCATTGAATTTTGACAAATTTTCCTTGCTTGATGCAACATGTTTAAAGCTGAAGTAAGAATTGTAGAAAATTTTAAATATTTTTCAAAAGAAATATGTTTTGTAAAATGTATGAAATAAGTAATCATGAGGTTTCTATCAAAATTTGATTTTCATTTGATTTTTGTTATTTTCCTACAGATGAGATGTCTTAGAATTTTTCTAACTTTTTTGTTCCAACGTTGTAAAATATTTATTATATTAAATTTTATTTAAATTATGAGAAAAAATTTTTATTTGCACTATTTTTACAATATCTTCTTTAATCATTGACAAAATTCCTTCATCCTGGCGCATTTTATATAGAATTCTAATAGCATTTAATCATAGCTGAAAAAATCAAATTTCAATTCTCTAAATTGTCCCGATTCCCTGAATTGTCCGATTTTTTAAAATTTTTCGAATTCCCTGAATTTGCCGAATTCCATAAATTCTGAAAATTTTCTGAATTCCTTGAATTCTCCATACTGTCGGAATACTCTTAATTTTCTAGATTTCCTAAATTTTCTGAATTCTCTGAATTTTCTTCCATATTCTTTCAATTTTCTAAATTTCCTAAATTTAGGAATTTCTTTTATTCTCTGAATTCTCTGAATCCTCTCAATTTTCGAAATTCTCTGAATACCAAAAATTTAAAGTATTCCATGAACTTCAAAATAATACAAAGAATTCAGAGGAATTCAGCAAGTTTAGAAGAACTCGAGGAATTCATAAGAAAAGTACGGAATTCATATAATTAAGGAAATTCATAGAATTCAACGAATTCCAAGGCCTTCACAACATTACAAAGAATTAAAAGGAATTCAGAAAATTTAGGAGAATTCAAAGAATTCATAAAATTTAAGAAATTTTACGAATTTAAGAAATCCCACATATTTAGTGAATTCCACGCATTCAAGGAATTCCAAGAATTTAATCAATTCTACGAATTCAAGGAATTTTAAGGACTTCCAAATAGTGCGAAGAATTTAGAGAGTTTTGAAGAATTCAAGAAATTCAGATCATTCAGGAGAATTCAATGAATTCAGATAATTCCAGGAATTTCAGGAATTCAAGGAATTTTAGAAATATAAGTAATTCCAAGGACTTTAATTCAGATAATTTAAAAAATCAGGGAATTCAGAGGAATTCAGATAATTTAGGGAATTCAGAAGATTTCAAGGGTGTTAAAATAATTCGCAAGAATTTAAAGCAATTCAAAAGAGTGAAAAAATTACAAAGAATTTACGGAACTCAAAGGAATTCAGAGGAATTCAAAGGAATTCAAAGGAATTCAAAGGAAATCAATGTAAAATCAAAATAATTCTAAATAATAGACTAAATCACAGAGTATTAATTAAAACTAAACCTGTCTGATGTTTGCCGCATGTCATTGGAATTCCTCAAATTTTTGAAATTCTTAAACTTTATGAAATCCTAAGAATTCCTTGAATTCGTGGAATTTTCGAATTATATGAATTCCTTTACTTCTTCTAAAATTCCCTGAGTTCCTTGCACTATTTTAAATTCTTTGGAATTCCTGGAATTCTTTTGAATTCCTTCAATTCTTTTGAATTTCTGGAATTCTGTGGAATTTCTTGAATTCTTTGAAATTCCTTGAATTCTTTTCAATTCCTTGAATTCGTGGAATTTCTTGAATTCGTGGAATTTCTTGAATTATATGAATTTCTTGAATTATATGAATTCCTTAAATTCTTCTCAATTCCTCTGAATTTACTGAACTATTTTGAAGATCTTGGAATTTCTTACATTAGCGGTATTCAAGGAAATCAGAGAATTCGGAAAATATAGGGAAATCCAAGGAATCCGAGAATTCAGGAAATTCTAAAAATGTAGAGAATCTAGAAAATTCTGGGAATTAAGAGAATTCCGACAATACAGAGAATTCAAGGAGTTAAGAGAATTTTGGGAATTCAGGAAATTAGGAGAAATCCAGGAATTCGAAAAATTCAAGGAATTCATGGAATATGTCTATATAGAGGTCAAAAAGTGGCCAAAATTGATCAAATTTTGTCCATTCCACAGCTCAAGTGATTCGCATCCATGCTAAGTTTCTAGAATATTCTCGAAGCTTATTGATGACGTCATAAAATGATAGTGCGCAATTTTGAGTAACGAATTTTGCGCAAACAACTTCAAGGTTATTTGTTATCTCAATTAGTATAGTTATTAGAAAAACAAGCAACAAGGAAGTAATAAATTATCCTAATTTTTTTCATAACTATACTAATTGAGGCAATGTATAACCTTAAACCTATTTACGCAAAATTCGTTACTGAAAAATGAGCATTGTCATTTTATCACGTTATCGATAAGCTTCTAGAATATTCTAGAAACTTAGCACGGACACGACACACATGAGTTGTGGAATTGTCTCAATGTCGGTAATCTGTCATGAAACATGTCTAAATAAGCGTCAAAAAGTGGCCAAAATTGAGTCTCATGGTTTATGGAAGTCCCCTAAACTAGAAATCATCAATTGACTCAAAAAACAGAGTGAGTAGATAAGTAAGGGGGTTTCTAATCCATGATTCGCGTTAACGACTTGTTGCCGACGTCGAGACCATTCCGCAGCTCAAGTGGTTCGTGTCCGTGCTAAGTTTCTAGAATATTCTAAAAGGTGATTATATTCTCAACTGATGACGTCATAAAATGAAATTGCGCAATTTTGATTAACAAATTTTGCGTGAACAACTTCAGGGTTATTAATTATCTCAATTAGTATAGTTATTAGAAAAATAAGCATATATTCCTTTCTTATGGATAATACATTTAATTAAATAAATAAATTCTTTAACGAAATGTATTATCTATAAGGAAGCAATAAATCATCCTCAATTTTTTCGTAACTATACTTATAGAGACAATGAATAACCTTGAAGCTGTTTACGCAAATTTCGTTACTCAAAATTGCGCAATATAATTTTATGACGTCATCGATAACCTTCGATGTGGTTCGTGTCCATGCTAAGTTTCTAGAATATTCAATATTCTAGAAACTTAGCACGGACACGACCCACTCGAGTTGTCTCAATAACAACTACTCTAGTTGATAAGTAAGGAAGTTTCTAATCCAAGATTCATGTTACCAACATATTACCGACATTGAGACTATTCCACAAACTCAAGTAGGTCGTGTCCGTGCTAAGTTTCTAGAATACTCAATATTTTAGAAACTTAGCACGGACATATTACCGACTTCGAGACTATTCCACAACTCATGTGGGTCGTGGCCGTGCTAAGTTTCTAGAACATTCAATATTCTATAAACTTAGCACGGACATGAATCACTTATCAACTAGAGTAGTTAGTATAGATGATCAACGCCAGAGTAAAAAAATGGCTGAAAAATAAAATAGGAAGTGTTTAGGGAAGTGGAAGGTTGAAAGTTGCTGTCAGGTGGAATAATGTCGTGTGCCCGGAGGGAGGCATGGAGGGTGGGAGGGACCGGTAGGTATAATTGAAAGGTTTTGGAAACAGACGGTCGCCACCGTAAAACGTACGAGTGTTATTAATAACGACGTAATCAATTACAAGTTCCTCCGTCCTCAAACCTCATATTGTACCCTTCGTGGTCCACGACGCGACCCCGTAAAGGGCCGTAAAGGGTCGTTCCGAGGCGCCGCTTCGAGACGTGCTTCAACCAACTCGTAAAACTCATCTGCGGTCATCCTACGCTTCGCTCGTGTAATATACGAAAGCTCTAAAGTCTATCCTCTCCTCTCCTCTTCTATCCATTACCCTCTTTGCTCCTATCTATATCCTCTTTTCTACTACCAACAAAAATTTCCAATCTCCTCAAAAATTTCCAGTCGATAGAAAAGTATCAAATCTGTGAGGGTACTTCCATTTGGAATGATGGAACTTGTGGAGTAGTGTGGTTCAAAACAAGACAAGTTCAAATTTAGTTTAGAAGAATTGCTCATTTGTGATGTTCCCAAAAAAAGAAAAACATCCGCATCTACAAATATGAGGCTGGAAGGCGTAATTTTCAATAGAATGAGTGCAAATTAGAGGGACCTTTTAAAATCAATTCCCCGAATGTGACTTACGCATTTATTTTTTATATGCCCCTCCCCCCCAGCCCTTTCAGCATACCCCAAAAACAACCCTACAAATGAGGATCAAGTATTTTGGTCGCAAATATTACTTTTGAGTCATTTTTTCTCACAGATCATTTTAAATAGTCAAACTAAAAAGTTTAATGTATTTTGTATGGATTATTAATTGTTTGAACAACTTTTATTTGTTTAAACAATACTGTTTTCACATTTGATTGCTAATTATCGCCACCCTCACGATGAAACCGTGCGACCGTGAAGTCGTGCGGTCGTGCGGTCGTACGGTCGTACGTAATATTCAAGATCGTTTAAATTTTGTAGCTTTTCAGCTATAAAGATGATATCAAGGAATAAAAGAATTTGAGGGAAAGATAAAGAAGAGATTGACCAAAGATCGCAAGAATCAGTGGTGTACCAGGAAACCAGCGGGATCCTCTTAAGGCAGCGCCTCTTCTTGCAACGTCCGGCAAGGCAGCTTTGTAAAGAGCAATGGCTCTAACATTAGGTACAAGAGTGAGACACGGTGCAGACATCAACTTCATAAAAAAAGTTAACTAACAAGAAACATCTACTTTAGAATAATTTGTAAACCGAAATTAAAATAAACAATTGTAAAATTGTTTTCCGGGACTTTTTTGTAATAAAATACATTTTTCCAGGTATCTTTTTTTTTACAGTGAAAAAATTATACATTTCACTAAACATAGAAATTGTAGGTCTAGTGGAAATAAAAAAGTGTCATAGGCGAAGTTTCTCATACGCCCCCAAAATCTGGTTTTATGGTCAAAAAATAGTTTTTTGCTGATTTTCATTTCATCACGGTAAAAAATCACGACGCTACAATCGACAATATTTGGAAGTTTTTCATTTTTTAATTTTAACAACAATTTGATGACATTTTTTTA
Source organism: Andricus grossulariae (assembly GCA_011634705.1). Classification (NCBI taxonomy): domain Eukaryota; kingdom Metazoa; phylum Arthropoda; class Insecta; order Hymenoptera; family Cynipidae; genus Andricus; species Andricus grossulariae. Next base: position 1,431 of record JAABKJ010005627.1, on the reverse strand, counting down.
ATTAAATAATTTGTTGCTCTTGATATTATCAAAGCGAGTTCAATTCCGTATATAAACAGTTTTTTCATTAGAATTGGTTGAAATATGACTGAGCTTATTTAATTTTAATTTTCAACGAAATAATTAAATTTTTAACAAAAAGGGTGAATTTCACATCCAAAAGAATGAAATTTCTGTCCAAATTGACAAATGTTTAAAAAAATCGTTGAATTTCCAACCAAACAGGATGAGTTTTTAACAAAATGCCTAAATTTTCAAAAAACTAGTTGAATTTTTAATGAAATACTGACATTTTCTACTACATAAATCAATTTTCAATCAAATGGTCGAATTTTCAATCTTAAAGTAAAAATATCAATTTTTAGTAAAAAAAATGTTAACATTAGAGTTTAATTTTTATACAGAAATTAATTTACACATTAAAAAAAATATAAATCTGCAAAACAGTGGAACTTTCAACACGCATATATTAATTTTCTGGTCAAAAAGACGAATTTTCAACGTAATAATTTCATTTTTAATGGAAGAAATGAATTTTCAATTAAAATAGTGAAACTTTAACTAAAAAAAAAGAATTTTTAACAAAGGTGTTCAAATTTTAACCCAGAAGGTAAATTTTCATAGCAAATAAACGAATTTTCAACAAATAAAGATTTTTAAGTCAAGAAAGAAAAAAATCTCATCCAAATTGTTGAACTCTCAAGTCGAAAGACGGATTTTTTGAAAAACAGTTGCATTTTGAACCCAAAAATATACATTTTTAACAAAAAAGTTTATTTTGAACACAAAAGTTGCAGTTTTAGCCAAAAAAGAGGAAATTTCAACCAAAAATATTACTTTTCTACCAATAAAGTCGAATTTTTAATGCAAAAAGATTAGTTTTCAACAGAAAATTTTGTTTGTTTCTAACTAAGTGGTTCTACTTTTACTGAAATAGTTGAATTTTTAATTAAAGAAAAAATTTCAGCCAAAAATTGAGAGTCAAAAGAGAAAAAAATTTCAAGCAAATTGTAAAATTTTCAAGCAAAAAAGATGAATCTTTCACAAAATAGTTGCATTTTCAACTGGAAAATGTGAATTTTCAACAAAAAAGTTCATTTTCAACCAAAATAATAAAATTTATAACCCAAAAAGAAAATTAAAAAAAAACAGTTGAATTTTTCAGCAAAAAACACAAATTTTAGACTAAAATGATGAATTTTAAACTAAAATGATAAATCGTCAACTGGAATAAATATTTTAAACCAAAAAGATGGATTTTTAACAAAAGAGTTCAACTTTCAACTAAGAAGCTTCATTTTCAACCAAAAAGATTATTTTTAACTAAAATGATAAATATTTAACTGGAACACTTGAATTTTTAACCAGAAAAATGAATTTTCTATCGAAAAAGATGATTTTTCAAATAATAAATGAATTTTGAACTAAAAA
>JAABKJ010005626.1:0-22834 GCA_011634705.1 Andricus grossulariae | reverse complement strand
TATTCAATTCATTAGTATAATTTTCAACAAAATTTAGCCGAAAAATGAATGTCTAACAATGTATTGAAATTTTCAACTAGAAAAGAACACTTTTCCATTAATAATATCACTTTTCAACCAAAAATAAAAACTTACATTTTCTGTTACGGAAATTTTCAATAAAAAATATAAAAATGTCAACAAAAGAGCTGAACACTCAATTTACAGATATAATTTTCAACAAAATTCAGCCAATTATTTATTTCTAACGCACTAGTTAAATTTTTAACCGCAGAGGAATTTTTAACTAAAATGAAGAATCTTCAAAAAAAAAAAAATGAATCTTCAACTAAAGAGTTCAACATTTAAGCAAATAGTTGAATTTTTAACTAGGAACGAGCAATTTTCAATTAAAAATATCACTTTTCAACCAAAAATAAAAACTTACATTTTCAGTAAAGGAAATTATTGATAAAAAAATGTTCAACAAAAGATTTGAACACTCAATTTAATAGTAACATTTTAAACAAAATTCAGCCGAAAAATGAATTTCTAACAAAGTAGTTAAATTTTCAACTTGATTTCAATTTTCAACTAAAATAAAGAATCCTACAAAAAAATGAATCTTCAACTGAAGAGTTTAACATTTGACAATGTAGTGAAATTTTCAACTAGAAAAGAACACATCTCCATTAATAATATCACTTTTCAACCAAAAATAAAAACTTGCATTTTCAGTTACGGAAATTTTTAACAAAAAAATAAAAAATGTCAACAATAGAGTTGAACACTCAATTTACTGATATAATTTTCAAAAAAAGTCAGCTAAAAATGTATTTCTAACAAACTAGTTAAATTTTCAACCTCAACTGAATTTTTAACTAAAATGAAGAATCTTCGACAAAAAAAAAAAAAAAAAAAAAAAAAAATGAATCTTCAACTAAAGAGTTCAACATTGAAGCAACTAGGTAAATTTTTAACTAGGAACAAGAAATCTTCAATTAAAAATATCACTTTTCAACCAAAACTAAAACCTTACATTTTCAGTAAAGGAAATTATTAATAAAAGAAAATTTCAACCAAAGATTTGAACACTCAATTTAATAGTACTATTTTCAACATAATTCAGCCAAAAGATTAATTTCTAACAAAGTAGTAAAATTTTCAACTGGAGATAAATTTCCAACTAAAATGAAGAACCTAATAAAAAAGATGAATCTTCAACTAAAGAGTTCAACATTTAACAATGTATTTAAATGTTCAACTAGAGAAGAACCCTTTCTCATTAATAATATCAATTTTCAACCAAAAATAAAAACTTACATTTTCAGTTAAGGAAATTTTTAATAAAAAATAAAAAATGTCAACAAAAGAGTAGAACACTCAATTTACTCATATAATTTTTAACAAAATTCAGCCAAAAATGTATTTCTAACAAACTAGTTACATTTTTAACCTCAGATGAATTTTCAACTAAAATGAAGAATCTTCAACAAAAAAATAAATCTTCAACTAAAGAGTCCAACGTTCAACCAAAAAGTTAAATTTACACTAGAAACAAGCAATTTTCAATTAATGATATCACTTTTCAACCAAAAATAGAAACTTAAATTTTCAGTTAGGGAAATTATTACTAGACAAAATTTTCAACAAAAGCGTTGAATACTCAAGTTATTAGTATAATTTTCAACAAAATTCAACCGAAAAATGAATTTCTAACAAAGTAGTAAAATTTTCAACTGAAGATAAATTCTCAACTAAAATAAAGAATCCTGCAAAAAAATGAATCTTCAACTAAAGAGTTTAACATTTAACAATGTAGTGAAATTTTCAACTAGAAAAGAACACATTTTCATTAATAATATCACTTTTCAACCAAAAATAAAAACTTACATTTTCAGTTACGGAAATTTTTAACAAAAAATAAAAAATGTCAGCAATAGAGTTGAACATTCAATTTACTGATATAATTTTTAAAAAAAGTCGGCCAAAAATGTATTTCTAACAAACTAGTTAAATTTTCAACCTCAGATGAATTTTTAACTAAAATGAAGAATCTTCAACAAAAACATAAATCTTCAACTAAAGAGTTCAACGTTCAAACAAAAAGTTAAATTTTCCACTAGAAACAAGCAATTTCCAATTAATAATATAATAATATCACTTTTCAACCAAAAATAGAAACTTACATTTCCAGTCAGGGAAATTATTAATAAAAAAAAATGTCAACAAAAGAGTTGAATACTGAATTTAATAGTATCATTTTCAACAAAATTCATCCGAAAAATGAATTTCTAATAAAGCAGTTAAATTTTTAACCGGATATGAATTTTCAATAAAATAAAAAATCTTCAACAAAGGAGTTTAACATTCAACCAAAATAGTTGAATCTTCAAACATAAGGATGATTTTTTAACTAAGAAGATTATATTTCTACCAAAAAAGGCAAATTTTTAAAAAGGGTAAAAGCAGTACTTTATGGACAGCTACTAAGTTATTGAGAGTGGATGGTCGATAATAGGTTTGGTTCAAAATGGTTCTCGGAATGTGGTGATTGGAATTGCCTTGTTTGTCGAAACACGAATTGGGGAGCAGATGTTTCGGTTGAGATATGGATTGTGAAAGGCAGATTATATACTTCCATGGAGTCAATTAAACCAGATTGTCAATGAAATATAAAGCTAAATTATTATCAGATTGATAGAAATGTTCTCGTGAAGAGAAATACTTTAATCCTACATGGAAAAGTCTAATTTTGTGTTCAATTTTGTAAGCCCAAAAATGAATATGTCAAAGACAGGGAATTTTTTTTGCAAATTGATAGAGGAAGGGATTTTTTAAAAGATTTTAGTGGCCACCTATCTATACGTTAAAAATGAAACAAAAAATTTATGTGACAGTGGGGCCACACGGTAGTAGTGAAACTTAATGTGCGCTTGGCGTGGGAATAGTGGGGATATCGATGAGGAGTCTTTAGAGCAATTGCGAATCGCCGTACAAAGGGGAGACGCGATTACAGAGAGAAGGTATATATAGAAATTATACTTGTAAGAGAGAGACAGAGATATATAGAATCCGTTCGTTCGTTCGGTCGTACGTTCGATCCTTCGTTCGGTCGTACTTTTGGTCGTTTTTTTTTCAATTCACTCTTGTCCCAAAAGAAGCTTCCCTTCAGAAATATTGCTGGTAACTTCGATTTCAGAAATAAATGCTAAATTTAATGGATTCTTAGAGTTTTTTTTCGACATATCTCATCATAAGATACTGACATAACATACTTAATGGAATTTTTTTAGAATTCCCATTGATTAAGTTTCTCATTGATTTAACATGGACAAAAGTCAGCTTTTTGTAAGTCTAATATTTAAATGCGATATGTCACAAAGAACGCCGTATTTTAGTATATTTTTCAGAATTCGTCAGAGAATAAGAATCAATCATAATTTTTCAGGGAAGAGGCATAGACATATAATATTGAATAGCGCAATTTGTACATAGTATAATAATCTTATAGTATGTAAAAATTGTACATGAATAATAAATATTCACATATGTTACGAAATATTTCCAAAATATTTCGAATATTTCACAAAGATTTCCAGAAAGTTTAGAAAGTTAACAAAGATTAGAGTAATTCCCCAGAGATTAAATAGATTTCATTAAGACATAAATTATTTCACAAAAATTTAGGATAGATTTAAAATTTTGTATAAAGAATTCAATTATTTCACAAAGATTTCGAAAAGATTTAAAACATTTCACAAAGACTTCAATTATTTCATAAAGGTTTTAATGATTTTACAAATATTACCAAATATTTTTAATATTTCGTGAAAATTTACAAAGCTTTAAAAAATATTTCAAAAAGATTTTATGAAGACTTCAATTATTTCACAAAGATTTCAAAGACTGCAGAAAGGTTTCACTAATTTCACATAAATATTATCAAATGTTTCAAATATTTCACAAAGATTTCCAAAGATTTTAGAAATATTTCAGAAAGGTTTCGGATAGATTTGAAAATTTGTATATAGAATTCAATTATTTCAGCAAGATTTCGAAAAGATTTAAAAGATTTCACAAAGACTTCAATTATTTCACAAATATTTCAATAATTTCACAGATATTACCTAATATTTTAAATATTCCGTGATAATTTCCAAAACTTTCAAACAGAATCCACAATTACTTCAATGATTTCACAAAGATTTCAATGATTTCCCAAAGATATCACAAAGACTTCAATTATTTCACAAAGATTTCGGATGAATTCAAAAACTTTGATAAAAAATTCAATTAATTCACGAATATTACCAAATATTTTTAATATTCCGTGATAATTTCCAAAACTTTCAAACAAAATCCACAATTGCTTTAATGATTTCACAAAGATTTAATTAATTTCCCAAAGATATCACAAAAACTTCAATTATTTCACAAAGATTTCGGATGGATTAAAAAACTTTTATAAAGAATTCAATTATTTCACAAAGATTTCGAAAAGATTTAAAAGATTTCACAAAGACTTCAATTATTTCACAAAGATTTCAATAATTTCACAAATATTACCAAATATTTTAAATATTCCGTGATAATTTCCAAAACTTTCAAACAGAATCCACAATTACTTTAATGATTTCACAAAGATTTAATTGATTTCCCAAAGATATCACAAAAACTTCATTTATTTCACAAAGATTTCGGAAAGATTTAAAAGATTTCACAAAGACTTCAATTATTTTACAAAGATTTCAATAATTTCACAAATATTACCAAATATTTCAAATATTTCGTGATGATTTCCAAAACTTTCAAACAGAATCCACAATGACTACAATGATTTCACAAAGATTTCAATGATTTCCCAAAGATATCACAAAGACTTCAATTATTTCACAAAGATTTCGAATAGGTTTAAAAGTTTTTATAAAGAATTCAAATATTTTACAAAGATTTCGGAAAGATTTAAATTTTTTTACAAAGACTTCAATTATTTCACAAAGATTTCAATAATTTCACAAATATTACCAAATATTTCGTGAAAACTTACAAAGCTTTCAAAAAGATCTGACAAAGATTTGACAAAGATTTAAAATATTTTGCAAAGATTTCGGATATATTTAAAAGATTTCTCAAAGACTTTAATGATTCCACATAGATTTCGAAGATTGCACAAAGATTTCCAAAAGACTTCATGAAGGTTTGAATAATTTTACAAATATTATCAAATATTTTAAACATTTCGTGATACTTTCCAAAACTTTTAGATTTTACGAAGACTTCAATGATTTCACAAATATTTCAATGATTTCCCAAAGATGGCACCAAGATTTCAATGATTTCACGAAGATTTCACAAAGGTTTTAGTATACAAATATTACCGAATAATTAAAATATTTCGTAAAAATTTCCAAAACTTTCAAAAAGATTTCACAAAAACTTCAATTATTTCACAAAGATTTCAAAGATTGCACAAAAATTTCAATAATTTCACATATATTATTTAATAATTTAAATATTTTGTGAAGATTTCAATGATTTTTCAAAGATTCCAAATATTTCACAAATATTTCAAATACTTTGCAAGCGTTTTGGATATATTCATGAAGGTTTCAAAGTATGCACAAAGGTATCAAAAATGTCCAACAGATTTTACAAATATTGCAATAATTTGACAAATATTACCAAATATTTTTAATATTACGTGAAAATTTCCAAAGCTTTCAAAAAGATTTCACAAAGACTTCAATTATTTCACAAAGATTTCAACGATTGCACAAAAATTTCAATAAATTCACATATCTTACTATATACTTTAAATATTTCATAAAGATTTCAATGATTTCCCAAAGATTTCAAAGATTTCACAAAGATTTTAAATATTTGACAAACATTTTGGATATATTTGAAAGATTTCACAAAGACTTGAATAATTTCACAAATTTTATGAAATATTTCGCGAAGATTTTCAAAGATTTTAAAAATATTTCACAAAGATTTCAATGATTTCAGAAAGATTTCAAAGATTTCACAAAAATTACAAATATTTTGCAAAGGTTTTCGATAGATTAAAAAGATTTCGCAAATATTTTTAATATTTCGTAAAAGTTTCCAAAGCTCTCAAAAATATTTCACAAAGAGTTCAATAATTTCGCAAAGACTTCACAAAGACTCCAAATAGTTTATTAGATTATTATCAAAAATGTAAATTAAATTTTTACCCAATTAGATAAATTTTTAAACAAAAATTATTATTTATTATTATTTATTATTATTATTTAAAATTTTAATTCGATTCATAAAATAGTTACATTTTCAGTTTAAAAAGTAATTTTAAACAAAAAAGAATCGACTTTTCAATCAAATATTGCAATCTTCAACTAGATGGCAGATTGAGACCAAAAGAGATGAATTTTAAACCAAAAATATAATAATTGACTTTTGAATTAAAAATAATGAAATTTCAATGAAGCATCATTTGATTTTTTAATTGGGTTCTAATCGCGTCTGTTTGATATCGCGCTTCGCGCTCGAGACTGTATTTACCTCGCGCTACGCGCTTGATCTTTGTACTTCATCCACATTTGTGTACAGACCTTTTAAAATTTGGCGATTGTGAATTCTCTTTTGTTAAAGCTCCTTCGGCTTTAACGAACACATTCTCATCGCGCATCTCGTGCTTCGCATTTGATTTTGTTCAAAGTGCGAACTTTTCTATATAAAGTTCTACTCTATTTATATCAAATTTATATTATATTTATTTTTGTACCTTGGTCTGGGACTGCTTATTCAGACATTGCAAAATAATATATAAATTTTATTTTAACAATGATTTATTTTTTAGGAATTTTTCTCTAAGAATATTTTTTCCTTATCTTGCACTAATTTTTATTTTCCGCTACCCTGAAAAATGTAACATTTCAATAAATTTATATTATTACAATTCATAATATGCATTGATACTGAAACAGATGTGTTTTCATTGTCTTGCTTTTATAATTAAAAAAAGTGCGCTTTCTGTGAAAAATCGAATTTGTTAATTAACACTTTATTGCACTTTGTGCCGATCTTCCAAAAACATATTTAGTTTATTTTCAGTGTCCTTTTTCACGATTTAAACCAAAAATACGCATCCTACCAAAAAATAACAGGGAACTGTCCGAAACTTTCGTTTCGTTACGTTACGTTATCCAAAAAGTACCAAATCTTTCGTTTCCTTTTCGTTACGTTCTGACAGATGGGATCAAAATTAAAAGCGAAATTGTTATTATGTCATATTTTACCCGTCTGCCTTTTAATATTTACATAAGAAGCACAAGGATTCGAATAAACTATTTTTTACAATTACGCGTCATTAAAAAATTTCGTTACAATTTCGGTATTTTGAATAACGTAACCTAAATCAACTGAATATAGTTACGTTTTGGCAGTATAGAAACAGAACGAAAATCACGAAAGTGTTTTGTTTCATTTCAGTCGGGTCCCTGAAAAATTATCAATACCAAATTTGTATATCTTTCTTGGTTGAACAGCTTTTGTTCATCAATTTCTTTCTTAACTTGTGTTGTTTTTCGAAAAATGTGATTTTTCTATTGTTAATGTTATATCTTACAATTGAGATAAAAACTGCGCTTTCTATACAAAAATAACAAATCATGAATTTGAAGTTATTTTTTAGGATGAACAACTGTGTTCCTTTTATTGTTTTTCGTAGCTTGTGTCATTTTTCCAAAAATTTAATTTTTTTCATTTTTAGCATTCTTTTTTACGTATAAAACAAAAACTATGTGTCCTATAAAAAAGTGATTTGTAACAATATTTTAGGTCTTATTGAGTGACATAATTTCCTTTATTTACCTTTTATTGTATCTTGCATATTTTGACCGAAAAATAGTATTTTTGATTTTTCAATATTCTTTGTGCTGTCAAAATTTGAATTTTCGATTATTCAAGAAAATTCAAAAAGTTGTTACGATATTATTGTCAGGGTTGAAAAAGCCTCGTTTTCCTTTCTCTGCCTTTTTTCATATCGTGCATTATTTGGCTCAAAATCTTCATTTTTATTTATTTATTAATTTTTTTTTTCAATTTGCAAATGCTGCAAAAGTTATCGTGTTCACAGAGGACAACGACAAAAACACCAACCGACAGACAGCGACGTAAAAACTATTTTTTCTGACTCAGGGGACCTCAAAACGTCGGCATTTGATGGAATCTGAAAAAGTCATTTTTCACCTAGAACCAATACCTTCTCATTGATGAGAATGTAAAAAAATGTATTGGTCATCTTGTTTATATGAGGAAAACTTCTTTAACATTGGAAAAAAACAACACTGTATATATAATGTATTTGCTCGCCTTTTCCGGTTGCTTTGAATGATCTATTGAGTACCGTTTATCGAACTTTCATAATCTATCAAATAGCAATTTATCAAATTAAAAAAAAACTCTCTACTTTGTTTATATAAGGAAAACTCTTCATGTATCAAAATCAGAGTTTTTGAGGAAGCGCCGTTCCTTTAACAAAGGTTTTCTCGGAGATGGATGCTTCTCTCAGGATGTTCGTTTCACGGTTTGATAAAGTCTAACAGCACGTCGAAAATTTTTCCAATTTTTTTGTTTAAAATAATTTGCGTGGAATTACTTAGGATTATAAATAAATAAATTAAGTCTTGCTACTGGCGCTACTGATACGACGTTAAGGAAAGGGCAAAGGTTTTGCAGGATGAGCACAAAAGTGATACCTACGAATTTTAAGTTGATCGTAAAAAGAAAGAAAAAAGACCAGTTTTATAAGCAGATGCTGAGGTTGGTTTCCAAAATGAAGAATTGCTAAGTTGCTTTTTCTAAAGATTTTTATACTTCAGTATGTAAATATCATTTCACTTTATTTGATTCTACTATGTTGCATTTTGTTTTAGAAAGATGTAGAATCAAAGTAATGGCAGAGGGGCGACAGGGATTTTTTTAAATCTGTTTAACAATTCTTTCAAAAAATTATTCTCCTGATTTTAATAAAGTTCGAAAGGAAGATGGAGGAATAAAAAGAGAATGCGCACCTAAACGAACAATATTTGCGGAAGGAGGATCAGCTTAGAAAACAGCGAAAATCACCATCGTTCATAAAGTCATTTTACTTTGTGATGTGCCTAAAATCCAACAAAGTTACAAGAATATTCAACTAACAGTAAATCTTACGAAATTTAACAATATGTAATATAGCGGTTAATATATAATAACCGTTAATGGCTTGCAAACAACTACCTGCTCCTATCAATGTCTATATTGTTTACGAAGTTTGCAAGAGTTGAGATCCGAAGAAGAAACAGAGAAAGATAAAGAACAACATGATTTGAGAACTTCTGGAGATTTGGGGCGCAATTTTTAAAAATCGTGTTCTTTAAAAATTAAAAGAAAGAATTGCAAAGACTGTTACAGCATTACATATAATCCACTATTAGCGGAAGGTAAGACTAAAAAAGAAGCGCATAGGTGGCCGCAAAAGCTTAACTTATGTAGCATCAAAGAATTATCAAGGAGAATTGTTTGAGGGAAATACCTGCGGAAAACTTTTAAGAAATTCTAATGGCTTATTAAACAAAAATGTTCTTCGAAATTGCCCTCCTTGAAATGTTATGCCATTTGTGTTAGCCTGAATGGAAATAAACAAAATTGTTAAAATGTGTTTTTCGATGCAAAGAATTGTCTTCTTGGATGAAATTTCCAAAAGTTTGAAAAATCTCAGGAAAATATACAAGGCAACAACCCTTTCTATGATACTTAAAGTATATGTTGTTATTGAACATTTAGAAGAATGTCTTACAAATTTAGGAAATGATGTAGGTTGAGGGTTATGGTCGGAACCGCCAGGCGAGACCTTTCTTCGATAATTTGTTAATTTTTGAGAAAAGTATAAAATCAAGATTTTCATGAAAAACAGACAGAAACAAATCAATTTTTTAAAAGCATTTATCGAATTTTCTTCCACGTACTTTTAAAAATGATATCAATGTTTACACATGTATCTTTCTTCCTCAGAACAATTATTTTTTTCGTGAGTGCCAAATATACTAAAAAAACAATAACTGTCTATTATTTAATTTAAGATTAACTTGTATTTTGAAACAAATTAGTGAGCCGTAAATATACAATTTTTTAAAGCAAATATTGAAAAAAAGGATCAGCAACGATTTTCATTTGCATGGTTATTATTAGTGATATGAGCAAAGTGCTCATAAAGCGAGCGCAAATAGATCCACCCATATATGTAGTGAATACAGCCATGGTACTTCGCAGCGGCATTTACAAATATTGTTCAAATGTTACAATTATCTAATTTCAAAAGCATTTGAACAAAATTACACTTCAAATTGAAATTTTAAAACAGTGTTAAGTCAGACAAATTTTCCGATCAATATTCTTATAGTGTATCGTAGTAATGGTAATATTCTGGATTTTTAAAACCTTTAATCAAATTCCAAAACGATGAAAACAGAAATTGCACTGAATGCAATTTTAAATGATTAATTAATTAGTTGCAAACCCAAATTTTCATTTTTGAGTAAAATTAATCGTTTCGGAAATGGTTATGCTGCCTTATATATATATAGAGTTATCAGAGATGTTTTCATAATCATTAACATAAACATATCGCAGGCACGAAAACTCACAAAGGGCATGCAATTCGGTATTTTGCGTTTGAAAAATGAGCATTGCTCGAATACATGCGTTCGAATTTTGAGAGATACACTGCCGGACTATTCGAAAATGCATTACGTGCAAGGACTTAATGTTTCTTTTTCTGGACACGAAAACGAAAACCTGACCTACGAGATACAAAGATATGACATGAAATGTTCATTTGACCACTACAATCTCGTTATCATCTCTTTCCATTACTACAGTTTCAGTTTGCATTATTCAAAAATTCTTCAACATATTTTCTTATTATATTGAAATAGTGTAGGGCTTTTTCGTTTTTTAATCTTTAACTCAAAAAATCGCCAACATGTTTCGGCTCTGATTCGAGTGTTTTTCAAGGCGCAATTCTGCAGAGAATATATCAAAAAATTTCAATTTGAATGATAAATAGTAAATAAAGATGAAGTAATACAACTATATACAATATACATTGTGCTTACCTTACACTGTTAAAAATAATTCTTGGATCCAAATAAATGCATTTCTTTGATTCCATTTATTTGTATCAAGGAAATGATTTGCTTAAATTAATTGGATATTGTTCAAATGTAATAAACGCTTGCTTTATTTTAAATAAATAATTTCTTTGGATTCAATTTCTTCAAGACAAAGAAATATTTCTTGCCTTTTATGAATATGTTTTTCTTAGATCAAGAAAATATTGTGTCTGTATTATTCGTTACGATATTATTTTGATTGAAAATTAATTCTTTTTCCGTGGACACAAACTTGACAAATAACTGTTTTCAGATAAGAGTTCCAGGTAATAACAATTTTCCCAGGGTCATATGTTTATTAAGCTTATCATATGAATTATTATATAAGCTCACTAAAAGGTGTCACGTGGATTTCAAAACCTAAGGAAGCATTTTTGCAAATTTTGTGTCTCATTATTTTGTATTTTCCTCCATAGTCTATCATCAAAATATTGTATAAACCATGTAATAATTTGGGTATTTCTAAACATGTTTTTACATTTTATTCTGCGCGATTGCGTGAACAATATTTATGTATTTATATTTTGTAATAATATTAAATACTTATAATTAAAATCAATAATAACTTGTGATTATAATAATTCAATATTTATCACAATGCAAATACAGATACAAGATCATAAAATTAAAGTGCCTTAGTACCGTATGTAATGTAATATTTCTCGCTGACAATGTTGAATACATGAATATTTTAAGAAATGAAGATACGAGAATTATGAATGTTCACAAAAATATAGATAGATGATATAGTATTAAAATTGTGTTTTCTCATTTTTTTAAAGGATCAAACAGAAGTGAAGCTCTGTATGAAAATTGAACAAATGAAAATATAAAATAGGAAAGAAAGAGAAGACAATCTCCAAATCCGCTTCCTTCTCTTTTCCTCTTGTCATCTTGTCATATTGCCGTTTTGCATTTTCGTTTAAATTGCAATAAAAAAACATTCACGGAAAATCTACCAACATTTCGGTGTTCATTCGGTATTCTTCTCAAGGATATAAAAAAAATTAAACATCTCACAACCCTCTCATTCCAAACACTAACCATGCCCAAAGTATGTTATGAAATGTTGATGAAAAGGGTGTTGAAGGAACACCGAAACGCTGGTAAATTGTTTGTTGACGTTTTTTGATTGTAATTTAAAAAAAACGAGAGAAAAAGAGAAGGAGGGGGATATATATCTTAAGTTGAATTATTCGATTATGTCGACGGAAATAATATGGTCTGTGTCGAATTTTGAGAAGAAAAGACGATTCAGAGTATCGTTCTTAAATATTGGAAAAATCACGTTGGCATTGTTGCCATCTATACGTATTTTAACTCTTCCGTACATATTATCAAGGTCCTCTCTAGGAGCCGTTAATGGAAATAAACATTCATTCATGATTAGTCCAATAATGTACTTGTGATCATTATCCATTCCTACTTTGCAGAAATTTCTGTGAATATGGAAACTTCGACCTGCACCAAATGAAGATTCGTAATGAGAAACATGGAGTTGAATGGGAAGTGGTCGAATTGCGTCCCATTTATGTTTTTTAACAGATTCTGCAAAGAGAAAATCAAAGTAAGAAAATAATTATTGTATTAACCGATTAATTAAATAAATCATAGATTTTATTTTACAAAACAAAAATGTGTGTAATACAATTTGGAAATTAATTTAAATTACTTCAAATTTAATCAATGGGCTGTGCATAAATAACGTAATCTTTTGGGTGTGGGAGGGGGGGGGGGGAGATCAACGATTGTTCTAAGTTGTCTCATACGTGAGAGAGCGTACGTGGTCAAAACCTACCTAATATCAGTATTAATATTAAAATTATTATAATAGTAATTTCCCGAAATAATAGTAACTGAATAAACAAATAAAGGGTCATCCACAAATTACGTAAGGTGTTTTCCCGAATTTGTCAACCCCCCCAACCCTTCATGTAAGGTACTGAAAAAGGGTTCTAAGATTTTATAAACTTCAATTTTTATTCAAACTATTATTCTTTATTTTATACATTATAGAAATTCCTATTTATTTAGAATAAGAAAATCCAATTTTTGTTGTTAAATGTTGATTCTTTTCCATTAAGAAGCATACTATCAAATGTATGGTTAAGAATTCATCTTCTTTTTATTGAAAATGTTATTATTTGGTCCAAAGTTCGATGATATTGTTAAAAAGTCATCCTTCTTGGTTACAAATTCGTATTTTTTGTTGAAAATTTAACAATTTGATTGAATTATTTTTTCTATTTTGGTTTAAAAATTCATCTCCTTTTGTAGCATTGCTTGGGCTGGAAATGCAACTAGCTGGTAAAAAATTTATTTGCCCCGGTTGAAAATTAACTTATCTGTTGAAAATTCACACTCTTAATATTTTTAGGATGAAACTTGAATTCCTTTAATGAAAATTGTTTTTTTTTTGTGAAGTAATCATTTGTAATTGAAAATTTCAGTGTTTATTTGAAAATAAACTTTTTCTTAAGAACTCAAATCTCTTATAGCAAGGTCGTCTTTTTGGCATTAAATTTCTACAATTTAGTAGAAAGTAAAACTATTCAGTAGAAAATTAAACTATTTTGTAGAAAATTCGTGTTTTTTATTGAATATTTATGTTTTTAAATTAAAAATTACCTATTCCCTTTTTGGATAAAAAGAAAACTTTCTTAGTTAAGAAATTCAACTGTTTGATTTAAAATTTATGAAGTTCGCTGGAAATTCGTCTTTTTGGCTTAAAAATTCAACTATTTGAAAAAAATTTTCGTTCTTTTTTGTCTTATAAATTTAACACTTTTTGTAGAAGTTTCATATTTTTTGGTTAAAAATGCAACCGTCTCATTAAAAATTGAACCCTTTTGGGCTGAAAATTATTTTATTTTGTTAAAGATTCGTCCTTTTTATAGAAAATTAATACTCTTCATTCAAAATTCTTGATTCATTTGGTTGAAAAATAATAATTTTAGATATAGATTCATCTCTTTGGTTGAAAATGGAACTAGTTTGTTGAAAATTCGTTCTTTTTTTGTTCCAAAATAATTTTTTCACTGAATATTTAACTCCTAGGTTGGAAATTCAAGCTTTTGGTTAAAAATAAAGCATTTCATCGAAAATTTACATTTTTGGGTTGCAAATTTATATTTTTGGATTGAAAATTCGTCTTTTTGGCTTGAAAATGCAAGAATTTTATTCAATTTTTTTCATTTTTGTTTTCGGAATTCACCTGTTTTGTAGAAATTTCGTATTTTGGCTCGAAAATTCGACAATTCTGTAAAAAATGTAACAATTTATTGAAAATGTAACTGTTTGGTTAAAACATTAATTTTTTTCAGTTGACAATTCAAGTGTTTTGTTGAAAATGTGTTTTGTTCAAATCAGATGTAAACAATCTATGCAGAATTACAATAATTTTTATTTATAAAAAAATTTGAAAATGATAAAAATAATTGTTTTTGGTAGGTAATTTGTCCACAAACACTTTATATTACCCTACTGATCGGAAAATTTCTCCAAAACCAGTGGTAAATCCACGCCACTAATTTCAGGACTTGCAGACTACACTTATACCTTCCTCTGACCAAGAATAAAGAAAATTAAAAATGCTTTTTTCTTGGAAACGCGTTTTTCATTTTTATTTTTGTCACAAAATTTGCGAAATTTTCTATTTCAAATTTATTTAATAAAAAATGTATCTTAAAACAAGTAAAACCAGACTTCGAAAAGTTAAATCGGTCTAATAGTACCCACGATAAGTCATGAAAAAAAAGTTGTCCAAAAACTCAAAGTCCCATATCTCCGCCATTTTTTCGAATATTCGAAAAAGTTTCATTGGGATTTTTTTCACCACCAAGCTATCATATATCTTGAATTACAGTAAAATCTCATTCTGACATGAAAATTTCCGTGATCAGTTAACGTGGACTTCACCATAATTATTCTTCTTGATTGAAAATTGAACTATTTTGGTAAAAGTTTATATAATTTGATAAAAATTCATCTTTTTGGTAGAAAATGAAATCTTCTTTCGTGAAAATTTAACGATTTGCTTGAAGATGTATGTATTTTAGTTATAATTAATCTTTTTTAATAGAAAATTACTCATCTTGGTTGGGAATTCGACTGTTTTATAGGAAGCTTGTCTTTTTGGATTAAAAATTAAACAATTTGGATCAAAATTTTTTTCTTCATTGACTGAAAAATATTTCTCATTTGGAAATTCAACTACTTGGTTAAAAGTTTTGCCACTTTCCTAATTCATAAGAAAGAGTAGGAATTACCCCCCCCCCCTAAACTAATGAAATCGTCTTTTATTATCTTTTGGATGACCCTTAAATAAATTCACGAAAAAAATGTAGTCTGCGAAAATTAGTCAATATAGGGGGGTAGGGGGAGGTTCAAAATTTACGGAGCCTAAGAAGAGGGTGTTGGGGGTATGTGGGTAAAAAATTCAGAAAAAAATTTGCGTAAAGAAAAAGAACTTCGGGATGTGAAATGTTCTTAATTTAAAAGTCTAGGAAACACAAGTTGACATTTATAAGTCGAGAAAAAAAGGTTTTTTCCTTATAAACTCCCAGTTTGCGTGATTTATGCACGGCTTATAGAACACTTCCGCTATGTATTTTGATAATATTGAATTTTCTTGTCATTTCTAACAGAGTTAATTATGTGAATGTGATGTGGGCTACTTATAGGTTTCTCAATATTGCCTTCTTATTGTTTCAATAACGTTCAAAATGGTATACAATCGCGTTGTTTTCCTTAAGCCTCTCTGTTTGCCACGCTTAAATTTCAATTTCGAAATGAATAAGTATATTGAAATTAATAATGCACTTTAAATTATAGATATTATAGTACTTACCCACAGAAGTAGTGAAAATTACAAAAACAAAGCACGGAATACCAATCAGGGCCCACATCTTCCTAAAATTTAAAAAAAACACTGATGAAAAATTTCTAAAAAGCGTAAGTTATGAATACTGAGCAAAATGTTTAAGTTTATTTACAGTATTCGTTATCTTATTCGTCATTCCCAAATATTTATACTTTATATCCCTGTTCCTTTTATACGGCAGTCATGCAAATACTCAAGATTTATGACATTATCTTACACAATTTAGACTTATAAATATGATTCAGTATGGAGATTTTACTCATGGAATTATTAAATGAGTGATCAAATGATTATTTCACTAATTAAATAGTAACATTTCTGATCAGTTTAAATTTTTTACTGTGCCGCAAATGCTAGAAGCTTTAATAAAAAGTAATTTGCAGATTGATTCCGCTTGCTCTTTTCCGAATTAATTCCTGTACACTGAATCATTTTTGTAAATTTTGAATAAAAATATAAACAAAAGAAAGATTGGTGAAAAATCGATTTAACAACAAAAACTTTTATCTAATACTTGAAGACAATATTCACGAAAATCGCTGTTACTGTCTTAAAGTATATATTCGAAATTATGCAAAAAAATACTTCAGTTGAAAAAAATGTCTATTAGAAAACTGCAAGGGGTGAAGATATTCAATTTTAAAGTTTTAAGTTTTGGGACAAAGTACATAAAAAAAGTTATTTTTAATACAAAAGATGTGTTAATTGTGAAAGTATATATGAAAATCATAAAATTATTATTAATCGCAACAAAACACTAAATTTAGGTTAAATAAGAATTATTCGAGTTCCCCAGGCAACGGAGTACAAGAAGCACATAGCAGCAGCCTGTGCTCTTCGCAGCGCGGTTGCCTGCACTTTTTTCAAAAAATCGTTTTTTTCTAATGCTTTTATTTTGAAACAATAAATCGTCTACGTACAAAATTTAGAAACAACCATTGCGAAGTGAAAAAATGGTTAGTTGGGCCAACTATTTAGCTAGTAAGATTTGGTATTGATATTTTATAAGTTGATTCTGCGATTTTAATAGTTAAGACAACAATTCCATTAGTTGCAGTGACTATCCAATTAGTACGAGCAACTAAGAAAATGGTTGTCATAACTAATAAAATATCAGAACTATATCTTAGATAGTTGAAGCTGCTATTTCATTCGTTGGCATAATGATTCCATTAGTTGCAATGACTATTCAATTAATAGCAGCAACTAACACAATGGTTATCCCAACTAATAAAATAATAGTACCATATCTCACAAACTAAATATTTGGAACAACTGAATCCATGTATAAATCAATTGACCCTGCTAAAAGAAATGTAAGGACAAAATGAAAACCAAAAATTACTGCTATCTGTAACTAATGATCATCACAACATTTTTTCGTATTGAATTACTCAATGCGTAATTTGTTTCAAACATTTATTTACGTTTTGATATTTTCGTCCACCGACAGTCAAATATTTCTAAATAAAAACAGATCCGATAGATCATTTTCCTTCGCGTAATCAAATATTATTTGGTTCATTAATTTTTAATTGAAGATAGTAGATTACATCTTTCCAATTACAGAATATTATTCATAAGTACCTTTAGACAATATAGTCGAATTTCCAATATTGTTCCTCCAAAAATGTTATCTTCAATTTTTTTATTAAAAAGTCAAAGGTTCCAGACATACATTCTCATATCTGATAATCAAAATTGCTTGAAATTTTTACAATTGTTTCGAATCTATACTACATCATATATGCACCTTATATTTTTGATTCAATTCTTTTCTCTCCGATTCGAAAAATGCCTTTCTACGAAATTTTCCGTTTTCTACAAATCTAATTGTTTTTTATTTTTATTTTAACAGCCAATTCAATGTATTGAGTTTTAAATAAAAATATATTCAAAATAGAAAGTATATACCTACTGGTTTCTCATAGACAATATAGGTTTTGTGACTGCAAATAAGGAAGAAAAGATTCTTTCTATACAGTATAAAATCGTTGACAATGATCACCTGCATAATTGATGAATATATAATATTCAATCACAAGTAAGTAATCAAAGTAATCAACTTAGTCGATTACTTCGGAAGTAATAATGTTTTTTGACTAGAATTTTCCAAAGAAGGAACGATTTAGTGTATCGTTTTTAAATATTGGAAAAATCACGTTGGCATCTCATCATCTATACATATTTTAACTCGTCCAGAAATACTATCAAGGTCCTCTCTAGGAGCCGTTAATGGAAACAAATATTTATGATTACTCTAATGAATTATTTGTGATCCTTATCCATTGCTACATCGCAGAAATTTCTTTGTGAATGGTAACTTTGAGTTTTATTGAATGACCTCGGAAAAAATTCCTTGTATCAGTATACAAGGAATCAACAATTTTTCCTAGTCGGGACAGATGCCAACTTTGCAACCCTAGTTAGAATGGCAAGGTTTATCTTCGTAAAAACAGCAAGAAAATACGACGCTTCAACTAAAATATTCTGTATTTTGACAAGGCAAAAATAGTTTTAATAACAAGGAATAGTATTGCTAACCAGACGAGCTGTTAGGAAAAATATTTATTTTCCCTGGATCTGACTTGCACTTGAAGAAAATTCTTAAATTCCACAGATTCCTTTCACACATCAATGGACTCGAACAACGAAAGAGGTTATAAGGTTTTTCCGCAAGTATTGAAAGGTGTCACGTGGTTTCCGAAGAAGAAAGAAACATTTTTTGCCATAATATTCTTGGTCGTGCTAAACATTTTTTTGTTTTTTACTGCGGGATCATGTCAGCAACAAACCGTAGAAATATTGATACAAGATTATAAAATTAAACTACCTACGTACTGTTTATAATGTTATATTTAGTGCTGACAATGCTGAATTGCTGAATAATTCAAGAAATCAGAAATATGAAAATATCCAAAAATGTAAATTGAAACTTTTTTTTCTGATTCTTCCAAAAATCAGGCATGATGGGCCAGGGTTGATAAATAGCTCGGTCAAAATTGGGACATACCTGGACCAGCATAGGGTCCTCCTTTCATTAAGTATATTTTTACATTGAAATGTACCCAGGAAGTATGCGAAAATATTTTTTTATTTATAAAATGGGCTACTCTATCGACTGTTGAATGATTCTTGAGCCAAGGCCAAACGAATATTTTCTGTCCCAAATTTCAGGAAAAACGGACCATTTAGAGGATCATTATGATATATTGGTTTAGTCCCGTTGGCATTGCAGTCATATATACGAATTTCAACTCTTCTATAATTATTATCAAGGTCCACCCTAGGCGCTCTTAGGGGAAACAAATATTTATTCACGATCACTCCAATTTCGTACTCGTGATCATTATCAATTGCAACTTCGCACAACTCTCGTGGTAAAGGCAAACTTCCACCTTTTTTCATTGAACTTTCGTAATGATTAACATAAAGATGACTGGGAAAAGGATGATTTGCACTGTATTTATGACGTTTAACTGATTCTGCAAGAAGAAGACAAGAGTTGAAAATTCATTCATCTGTAATGTATAACATTTTAGAAAGGAAAAGATCAAACTTTTTTCCGATTTCTATATTAGACAAAATAGCAATATTATTACAACAAATTGCTTCCGGAAGGACACCTACTCAGGTATACTACTTAATTTCTATTCAAATTATTCTGCACAATGCAAGATTGGAAATATCAAAAACATATTAGATACCGCAATACTACTTTCTGACTAACCTTTTCACAATGGCAATCTAGATGTGGTCAAAAAGTACATTCAACAATATTTCTCGAGAAGATTTTCCTGAAGAACATATAGGAAAAAGACTAACTTAAAAAACAAAATAATATTCAAAACATTCAGAATAATCAAAAATAGCAGGAAGATATTGAAGACGCTATCGAAGCATAGCAATTATCTAAGAGAAGATGGTTATGAACAATGATAAATTGTTCCAAAAATTATGTTTGTTAACCTGCATTAATTAAATTGTTAGAAATAACATGAAATTATTTGGAATTCCTTAGAATCCCGCGAAAAAAGAAAGTACTTTAACGATAAATATGCCGGAAGAGAAAATTAAAATTATGCCTTATAATCTCTTCAATACAGTTGGGAATGTTATACAATCGCGTTATTTTATTTAATTCTTCTACAAAAAATTTGGTCGACTCAACCAAATTTGTTGGTTGTTTCAACCAATTTTTGACTGGACTAGGTCTGTCAAATATCTGAATAATTCAACAAAATTTCCATGCATATCTAACAAAACAGTTTGGTTGAAAAACCAATCAAGGCTCTCATATTCTTGAAACAGACCAAACCAACGTATTAAGAATTTCAAACAGAAACTAATGAATATTTTTTCAAATGGTTTATTTTACTCATACTGTTCGTTCTGTCATTTGTCATTCTTAATTATTTGTACCCCATAACACTTTTTTTAATTCACAAAATAAGTGATACGTTCAGACGTAGGTGGGCACCTGACAAAGTACCATTCTCCATGTCAAAAACAATGGAAAACATATCATGAGGAAGATGCTCAAAAAATTCTGAAATATGAATCACGTCTTTGGTACACAATATATTTTATTTTAAAAAACACCGCAGGGTCGTTACTGGGAGAAACTGTTATCTATGAAAAATACTGTAAAATGGTGTACAATTTATTTTTATCATCATAATCATACATATTAAGTGTGTAAATAATTCTTATTCAGCCGTTTCAAAGTAATGATTTGTAAATGCCTTATGTTAACACAAGTTTCACTGTATTGACTTTTTGTCGTTTTCATAAAGTTAAACATATTAATTAAAGATGTTAATTAATTATTTGAAATAATCGAATTCAACGTTCTTTGCTTATCGTTAGTGACCAGAAATAGTTATTACGCAATGGAAAAATCCATAATTTGTTGTAGAGAATGATAAAATTTTATTTTTTACATGAAAACGAAAGATAAATAAATCTACATACCAATGCAAAATGTTGAATTAAAAATTCAATATAAAATCGTTTATTTATTCCAAAGGAAGGATTGAATTTCACTAAAGAAATGACATACTAACTTTCTCACAAACCCAATTAATTAAAAAAGGCAACATGAAAATTTTTTTCCTAAAAATTTTATTTTCTAATTTTTTTCGCGAACAATGCAAGATATCGTTATCATGCTAGAGGTATTTTTTGTGGAACATTTTATAATGAAGAAATATCTTCATAAAATTTTTTCCTATCTTTTATTGTTTCTAAGAAAAATGTGAAAACTTAATTAAAAAAAAAGTATCGTGTTCACAACTATAGTCCGCATGAAACTTGTAAGATTTCTTTGTCATTTGAGTACCAATTAAGCAAAAAAAATTGAGCTGAAAAAATACGTTTTTTTTTTGTTGAGGTAAACGACTTTTAATATTTCAGAAAAACCACCCTAAAATTCAAATTACTCTTATATTGGATAATCTCTTCCAATAATAGTAATCATTTAATTCTTGTGAATAAATTCTTTGAAATTTCATTTAAATGTTATAAAATCCCATAAGGTTACATGAAATCTGATGAAATTGCTTGTAATTTCTTGAAATTTTTTAAATGTCTTCAAGCTTCCTTGGAATACTTTAAAATAACCTCAAGTATTTGCAAAACTTTTTTCGGGCTGTTAAAATTCATGTATCTTGTTAAACTCCTGAAAATGAAGAGCAAACAGTTTTGGAACAGATATAAATAAATTAAAATAGTTTATAACATTAAAATTGGTAGAGCAAGTTGAAAAATACCGTTTTTCACACAAAAGTAGATCACTTTTCCAATTTTTAGTATGCTTGCATCAAAATTAAACTGCTTACTCTTGAAATGATGTACTTTAACATAAAAACAAACGCAATAGAGTATGCTCTGAAAAGGTATTAATTTGAGCCGAAAGTTGTTTTTTTCGAAAAAATTGAAATTACGTTTTCCATCATTTTTTATTATTCTATGTCCTTTATGCCTAAACTTTCGTAAAACTTGAAAATGTCTTGCGACCTTTAAAAATACCCTACAAGTTCAGAATCCTAAGAATCTTT
This sequence comes from Andricus grossulariae, assembly GCA_011634705.1. Classification (NCBI taxonomy): domain Eukaryota; kingdom Metazoa; phylum Arthropoda; class Insecta; order Hymenoptera; family Cynipidae; genus Andricus; species Andricus grossulariae. The sequence goes on along the minus strand of JAABKJ010005626.1, from coordinate 716 downwards.
TCAAATCCATTAAAATTCCTTGGCATATTTCAAAATATTGTAAAATCTTTAAAATCCTCTTGAATCTCTTGAAATATATTGAAATTCTTATAAAACTTTCCAAATACCCTAACATCTTCAAAATCTTGTAAAATTTCTTTAAATTTATTGAAATTCCTTGAAATATTTTCAAATGTCTCAGAATCTTATAGATCCTCTAAAAAATGCTTTCCAAACTTTCGATATTCTTTAAAACCGCATAGAATTTTTTTTAATCGCTTAAAATCAATTAAATCCTAGAAAATTCCTTAAAACTTTTGAAATCCTGTCAAATCTTTTTGAATCTTTTGAAATCTATCAAAATTCTTTGCAATCTTTCTAAATATCCCAGAACCTTATAGATATTATTAAATACTTCTAAATCTTCCGATATTCTTTAAAACAGCATAGAATTTTTTTCAATCTCTTCAATATATTGAAATCCTCGAAAATTCAATGAAATTTTTAAAATCTTATGAAATATATTTACAGCGCTTAAAATTTTATAAAGCTCTTAAAAGTTCCTTGAAATCTTTTAAAATACCCTCAAATCTTTAGAATCTTCTGAAATCCCTTGAAATCTTTTAAAATTTCTCAAAATATTTTGAAGTGCCCTAAAATCTTTTGAAACTTTTGAAATCTCTTGAAATCTATCAAAATCTTCGTAATCTTTTGAAATACCCTAAAATTGGTAAAAT
>JAABKJ010005625.1:0-22834 GCA_011634705.1 Andricus grossulariae | reverse complement strand
TTTATATATTGTTGGAAGACAGGCTATCGGTCGAAAATCAGATGGATTTTGAGCGTCTGGTTTTTTAGGCAACATATGCGTAGTACCCTGGAGCATAAAGCCTGGCATCAGATCTGGTTGTTCGATGATCTTCTGAAAACACCGTGCCAACGCAGGATGCACACAAGTCAGGTACTTGTACCAGAAGTTGTGCACCATGTCTGGACCAGGAGCTTTCCAGTTACTTATTCTTTTCAAAACCGCTGAAACATCTAAAGCTGTAATGTTAGTCAGTTCCACTTCAGAGTTATTTCTAGCTCCTGCCTAGTCTAGTTGGAACCATGCAGAGTATAAATTGCTTCTGTCAGTTTTCCCCAAAACACCAGACCTATAGTTAGTCATGTCTTCCGGTTGAGGCACTTCGGTGTCTTGCTGGTTTTTTTGCTTTACACTCAGTTCACGATAGAACCTTCTTGCATCTGCCTGAAAGGTTCGATTTTGTTGACTTTTTGCACTACTTTTCTTGTAACGACGCAGTCTAGCAGTAAGAACATCTAATCTTTGCCGTTGGGCGTCCATAATCTCATCCAATATTGCTGGTGTTAATGTCTCGATGTACCGAGGATGGATGATTTTAGTAACATAGTGTATCAGCTTTCTGGTTCTATTTCCGTTTTTATATTAAGTCAGTCGACCCAATTTGCACCTTACTTTGTTGACATCCATATCTAACCTGATCTTCCGTGGTGGATTTCGTTCCCTTCCTGGAGCAAAGACTGCATTTGTAGGCCTAGTTATGTGGCCCAACGTTCTGACGATTGCCACAGCTGCACATTATACTAGAGTTTGCACCTCTAACGCAATTTGTGTTGCATTCAAATGCATAGGTAAGACCTTGCTGTTTAGGTGTTCTGTTAGTGCACGCAGATCATTTGTAATGTTCATCTTGGGCAGAGAATGCCTTTGTGTTAGTTCTATACGTCTGAACTCTTGTAAAGCATGACCAAAATTTCTTTCAAGGTGCTGTAGTTTTCTAGGATTTCGCTGTTCAGATCATTGTTATTAATGTCCGGATGTGGTTCTAGTGGATCCGGTACTTGATGCTCATTATCCCTAGCACCTATGCCTTTAGCTTCAATTATGTTTTCGTTGTCCACATCTTCCAAGTGAAGTTCATCAATAGGAAGCTGCTGTTCCACTTCCATTTCGATGGCAGCTATTTCAACAGCCGAAAGCAATCTGTTTACAGATATTAAGCTTTTTTGATCTGCTAGATTCTGCTCTTTTATTCTTGTGGCTAGTTCTGGCTACTTAAGTAAGAAGAGTCGATGATGTTCTCTTCTTACACTTTGCCCGCTTTTCTTTGTCAAAAAATAAAAATGCATTACATCTCTGTTCATATGGTATGTCCATTTGAATTGCCTACTACGTTGTTGAACCTCTGCTTCTGGCTCTGCTTGTATCAGGCCATCTACCTCTGGAGGATGTGGTGGTGCTGCATTGTCATCACCAGTTCGAGGAAGATCATCAATTGCCGCTGCTTGTTCGTGTGACGCGGCTTCCTCTAACTGATATTCGTTGCCGTCGTTTTTCCACGCCAAATCAACCTGTTGTTTAATCTTCATTGCTCGATCTTCTGTAATGTGTAGATTAGTCTTGATGTCCTTACCTTAGCGATAAGATCTCTTAGTGCGACTTTCTCTATTTGAGGATACTTTGCAGCAAATTTCGTTCTAAAATGGTATCTTTTTTCGCGTGGGGTTTCAAACTTCGCACTTTTCTAATAGAGACGCACCAATTCCTCATTCATTGTGGTATCCCACTTGATACTCTCCCACGGTATTTCTGTTGAGGTGATTGGCTGCAAATGGCTAACGCTAGCCAAAGCATCCTCAGCAGGCACAGTTGATGTTCCACTGCTTAACGTTTGTCGCAGATATTCTTGCTGGCCAGCTGCTAGATTAGTGAGATCTGCCTGACCAGCTCGCAACTCACTATAACCACCGTCCCGCATGCCGTAGCCCCCAGCGGTGGCTCCAGGGGTACCCCGACGATCCTCGGGAAGCGAAAAGCATTTCAATATCTTTAATAGACTCTATATGAAAATTATGGGTTTTGGTGTTCTTCTTAGTCACTTTCCTCTTCGTTCTCTGTCTGCCTAGCATGGGAAACCCTGTCAGTAGCGATGCTACAGCCAACATAGCCGTCAAATTCATGAGAGGAAAGCTCAAGCCCTACCGCGACGAAAACGCGAGAACACCTTCGGCAGTGTGGTTCCTTAAAGCCCTTTGCATCCGGTTCGCGATGGAATGAGCCTGATGCTAGCTATATGATATATATGATACATATATATATATATATATATATACATATATTTCATATATATGATATGACGATATATATATGATACATATATATGATATATCATCTAGAATTCTCGTAATATTTATTTAAATAACACGTTTGTTCCGCAACGTTCCACAACACTGCTCCAGCTCAGGTTGCTGATCAATCTCTCTAGCGATCACCCCAAGTGAAGAGCTTCACAAAGTCGTCATGTAAAGCTCCTCACTCGGGCTGATTAGTTTCCAAGGTCTTTTGTTTCAGGCGTCATTCACTCTACTGACACCATATTTATAAACTATTTGTCACCACACTTTTCTGGCCTAGCAAACTTCTCTAGATTCCTTCACGCCCATGCATTTTTTCATGAGAACTCTCGTGTTTCTATGGCTCCTTATGTCTTCGAATTAGGGTCCCATGCACACATTCTAAACATTCTTTCCGCTGTCTGCCTCTGGGCATACTGCCATTTACTTTACCTTGATAAACTTGTTTAGTGAGTCGTTTATATTTCATTCTCTCAACACGGCCGAACCATCTTAACTGATTTCTTTCCCATATATCAACTAGTGTCTCCCCTGTGCCACATTCTTTGAGGATTATCTCGTTTCGGACTTTGTCCATCAGTGTTTTCCCGCATATTATGCGCAGAGGTTTCATGCCAATCGCGTTAATTTTACTCTTGTCCTTTTCTTGACATGTACATGTCTCGCTACCGTATAGTACAGCCGGCACAAATAAAGTATTATATAAGGTTATTTTAGCTTTTTTTTTATTTCTGAGAATGGGCCCTGCTCTACCGATAACCTTCTTACCTTAATTAATTTATATTAATTTCTATACTTTATTTTCAGGTAGTATATAATTTAGGCACTGTCTATGGTTACAGAATTTTCCTTAACGTTAGATCTGAACGAGTTGGAAAAGGGGCTAAAGTTGCGGAAAATGCCGTAAAACCATAGACAGTAAGGGAGCGTTCAAGTATTACGGAACGCACTTTTTCGGAATTTTTTATCACCCCTCCCGCTATATAACGCTTTTTCCGACTTTTCCCTGTAGTTCTTCGCCATTATGTAACATTTGCCCTCCCCCCCCCCAAGAGAGTTACGTAATACTTGAACGTTACCTAATTTAATTATTATAAGTTTTTATTGTTCATTTCTATAGTTTTCCTATAAATAATCACTGAGATGTTGATTTTGCTCAACTCTTTTCCACCCTCTTTTTCCATTTGTTATACATTTGTTGCTAATGAATCGAAAACGGAGGAATATAGTTGGAAGTCTAATTATTTTGATATGTGAGCTTTTCTGTGTTCTGTTTTTGTTGCTTAAAAGAGTTCATAAGAAAGTAAATTTCTTTTCGATCTTTAAAAAAATATGTTTTTTAGCATTACCCTAATGCCAAATTGAAATTTTCTGCGGCAAATTCTACAAACTACAACACCCAGTAACGTTCACCCTCACATTCACCTATATAGGTAATACCGAAAGCCACAGTCGCCTTCATACTTCCCTAATACCTCCCAATCTTCAATTCCCGAGAAATTTAGACCTATCTCTTCGAAAGCATCTCGCTTGTTTACTTCAAACAGTCATCCTTATGCCATCGATCTCGTATTGTCTTCTACTTACGGGAACTCTGCGTCTAACATCCTGTGAATTTTGTTATCCGGACACCATGAGCCACCCGAGTAGTGTCCATCTTTTGGCGCCGCGTCGCTAACAAAACTGTATTTGAGATCTGGTCGCGAAAGTAGGAAAACAGGATATGTGTTTGTATCCTGAAAATCGCTTTTCGCAATCGGGATAGGTTTCTACGAGCATCTCCCCAGTGTCCGTGGACTGGGAAGATGGGCGGATTATCATGCACGTGCATGTTGACAAAAGAAGTTTAGCTTGTAAAGCTGATTAAACCTTACTTAATCACAACCGACCAAGAGCGTATAAAGCATCAACCGGTAGCAGAAGTGCTTAAAAAACTCTTGACACTGATGTTTTCCTTATACCAGACTGCTCGAGCGGGCGGTCCCGCGCGGCAAATATCAGTTGATGATGCTCCTGAAACTTCCTGATTTCCTAATCGCTTCGACATAGCAACTGAATTCAGTGCTGCAGTCCATGAATTCCTAAGATTCTACGGTCATACCTAACGGCTTAAGAAGAAGACTCCCTTGCGTCTAACGTTCCTAGCGGTGTCGAGCGGGATGCCTATGGGAAGGGGGAAGGGTAAGAAGCCTCCAAGGAGTCCTGAAGTCGGGATTCGAGGAGCGGAATCTGGTATCAGACTTACTATGCCTATGGCATTAAGTACAAGCTATGGCTATACGATACACGGATACAGCTATAAAAGGGACCTTGATTCGAGAGTTTCAGGTGTTCAAGAGTGACACGGAATTATAAAATCCAAGTTCTTGGGGATTTGGCTTAATGTTTAGACCTTAGAATGATAGGAAGAGGCGCAGATGCCGGTGGTTTCCGCCGGGAAATACCTGATGAATGGCAATGAGGATTAGGAGATTTCAAGGCGTGCAGGTGGATATGATGGCGTCATTTGTGGAGACCGACGTTTTCAAGTGCGGTTTTAGTACAGGAAGAGAGAATCTCTCTCTGATTCACAGGAATAGGATTTATATAGAATTATTTCTCATTTTTTCATTTTTAGGGAATGGTAAAGTAAAATAGGCATGGTCATGTAGCTTTCGTATGGACGACCATTCTTTATTAATTTTTCTGAGTTGACTGGTTATAAAAATAGGAATAGGTACGAGCTCGACCATCATCTTCTAAATTTTGATCTTCATTGTATCTGGATTTGTTAATCTTCATTCGATAGGCCCGAACTGGCCATCTGGACTTTGGAAGATTTCCCGGTGGGCTCCGAGCCTTGAGGTCTATCGAGGGCATACCAAACAACAAGAGTGCGGACGATATCGTCTTAAAAACGGTATTTTCCGCACTCTTGTTTTTTGGTATGCCCTCGGTGGCCCTCAAGGCTCACGGGAAATCTCCCAAATTCCAGCTGGCCAGTTCGAGCCTGTCATTCGGTCCAGGAACGTCTCCTGAAAATAGCAGGTTTTCTTTCTTAATAATTTGATAATTGTTTCTCTTGAGTGGAATTCTGAGGAAAATATTTTTGGACAATTAGAAATTATCAATACCTAATGGATAATGATTCAAAGCACCCTTTTCCTATCATATTTTTTTTTCTTCTGACTGAAATCTAACGTTTTCAAAGCGATGCTACCCGCCTAGGAAAATATTTTCTTTTTCAGGAATTGTATTTACTGGTACAGAAATGCGCGAGTGGCGGGTTCACCTCCTCAAGCTGCATTTACTCCTGATTCTTCTGCTCGTGAGTTCGTCGCACAACGTTCGCAAACGAGTGAGCAGGTCGAAAGCACCAACGAGGTTACCCTTTCCCCCAAGCGACCTCTACTATATAACTATAGCATAGGAGGAGTTAGAAGTCAACCAAATCCACTTTAATTTTTAAGACATAACAGAGAAACAAGTTTGCTCTTTCAATTTATGATCATACTCTAATTTTGATATCTTCCAATATAATCTTCATAATTAAAATAGTTCTGACCAGATAAAAAAGAGAGAAGGGCATTTCAAAGGATCGCTTTCTTCTCGAAAGGACTCCAACCTACCACTAACCTTGTATGTAATCATTCAAATCGGATTAATTCTTCAATTTTAAGGTTCATCACCTAATACGAAGATTACAATATTTTCGAATAGGGAGGAAGTCACTAAAGAGTCCAGAAAGGTACAATTTTTGACATCCAGGTTAGACCAGCGCCAAATCTAACTGGTCTCATCAAAACCAGAATCGGAAACCCTGACCTGACCCTACCAACATCCCACAACTACTATGGAATTTCGTTCCTAATGACCTCTTTCACCCGACCGTTTAACTATTTCTGGGAATAGATTCACGAAAAATGAAACGAACGATAACCTCGATGCTAGAGAGGACTAAAGGTTTCAGAAAGCCGCCTGGGCAACCGAATAAAGCGATGAACCGTCCGTTCACATCGTTCGGTACGAGAGTAGCAAAAAGCACCAACGGATTTGGAGAAATAGTTAATCGGGATGGCTTTGGCCGCTCGGCTGACGGTTATTAAGGGTTCTCGTAATAACGCGTCTGAAGTCTGGAACTCTGAACTCGCGCGGTTGCACGCATCGGTCAGAGAGAGCGTAGAGCGTAGATGGCCCCAGGGTCTAAGATATACCTCAGAGCCTACCAGACTACCATTGGTGGCCGCCCCCGACTCATGGGAACTTCCTCGGGGCTATGAGCAGTTTCTTCGCGGCTCTGTAAGCCTTCGATTTAGAAACACGACCTGCTCGTTGCACGAGCCATCGGTGGGAGGCGGCAATTTTGTCGGAATGTGGCGAGAGGGAAAGACTCCTGCGTCTGCGAAAAAACTCCCTTGCCTGAACTTTAATTAAGAAATATGTCTCGGGTCTTTCGAAAAATGCAGAAATTTTAATCGGTAAGGATGTCTACATGCTAATATCAAGTTGGAATCTATTGGCAACAAGTGGTAGCATGTTTTATCTAGGTGGTACCACCTGGTACCAATCAAAATAAGAATTTGTTACCAGTTGGTGTCAATCAATAAGAACATGTTACCAGTTGGTACCAAGTGCTAGCGACATCCAAATATAAAATTCGAATAGACCAGCATGATCAACTAACACTAGTCGTCCCCTAGGACTAGACAAAGAACCAATTTCCGGAACAACCTTTTCTGATGGGCAAGAGTGCCTATCCTTCGGCGGGTTCGCACGAGCGGAACTGAAAAAGGAAGAGGATCGAAATTTAAACTACCAAGGTCCAGACCGACCTGGTCACCCTGAGGCGACACTGCGTCGACGTTCAGGAGTCGGATGTGAATTATAAATCGATTCGTGTTTTCGAAGAAAGACGACCTTAATACGCAGGTACTCGGCTGCTCGTTAGTGTACTTCCCAGTACTTATAGAGCATTGGGTACTGGATCGAGAGGTACTGATGCAAAGGTGGGCAGAGAATCTCCCAGGAGATGACGAAAGGGAAGAAGCAACGGAGCGTATAGAAGAAGGTGCTTGGCATGTATGCCAGGTATGCCAGTGAGAAACACCCCGGGCACCTCCTGGTCCGCCCACGTTTAAGGTGCACACCGTGCAAACCGCCATTCTGCCATCGTGTGCCCCAAAGGCTATGCAACCAGGACTCCTCGCTCCACCTGCACAGCTCGTACACACGCGATCATCCTTCCTCCTTTCCTTCTTTTTTGAGTTCGGTAAGGTCTTGAACGCCCCCGCGGGCACACGCCACAATCACGCAAACCCATAAGAAAGAGATGCTTGCTGTGCAATACTTCAGTACACATACTCGGTGTTCTGATAAAATCGACCCTTCATTAGCTTCTCTGCTCATTTTTAACCATCTGGAGGTGCTAAGGAGCGAAAAAATGCTGTCCTGGTTTGTCTCAAAACCATCTCTGGATGATTGTTTAGTTAGGAAAAATGATCTAAAAACGATTTTTGATCAAGACGAATGAGAAATTATCAGAAGATAATGCAAACGAATCGCAAACCCAGGCCTCATTAATCTGCAATTTTTATTGTCAATGAATCGTTTGCAGAAGTTCTCGTGTTTTGAAGAAAGCTGTAGCAACATGATCAGAATATATCAATTTTAATTAAAAAATAGTAGTGGTTAAGGATTCTCCAAGAAAGTCTGCCGCAGGCGTTCTCTTACCTGAATCCGACCCTATCGTAATGCGCCCGCGTTTAATGCATCGATGCACAAGTAGTTGCATACCGTCAGGCGATATAAGTTATACAACTCTGGTACCTTTTCATCGATGTGGTAATACGATTTCGATCGATAAGGTGATTTATTTTCTGATAAGGAGATCTTGTAGCGATACAGCGTGTCAATAAGGTATCTCCACACTTCATACAACTCCATCTGCTTTTCAGACACTTATTTTACAACCACAGTTTAATAATATTTCACTCTTTAGATATCCTTATTTCCAGGAATCCTAATTTTAATTGTGGATTGCAAGAGAGAAAGAATAGTTTGAAAATTGATTGGTAGAAAAAGCGGCTTCAAGGAGTAATTCCTGTAAGGTGGGCGTCTGGAGAATTGTAGGAAATGGTATCTTGAAGATGTGTGAAGGTATAATTAGAGTCCCATGTGAGTTAGGATTTCTACATTCCAGCTTGCGAACTTGGTTGCACTTCACACATGCAACTGTACCCTGAATCTCAGATCGTCTTCACATTGCTCTCCTCACCGGTCCCACGCTCTACGGACATTAGAGAGGTTCTTTCCCGCCTACAGAACAACTGCACCCGGACTCGAGTTCCATCATCCCTGTAGGCGAATTCGTAATAGTCCTCGAGATCCCTTTCAAATCGAACAATTATCTCGACCGCCACTGAGATACCCCAATTTAGTCCCTTAAAAAAAATGTATTACATTATAGCGACATTGACCCTTAATTTATCTGACCAATTTCACCGAATTTTCAATTTCCGATTCCAGTTTAGAGATAATTTTTAAATGGAGAGCAAGGAGAGAATTTCAGCGAAGTATAGCTGGCAACTAATGACTCACAATTAGTTTAATTTAGGACTAGTCTCGCATAGGCTCTTCGTGACTAGTCGCCCTAACTTGACCTCCGAGTCAACGACTCGTGTCCCTGGGATAATGACGTACCACCGTAGAAAACCTTCGATCGTTCGACCACGATTGACCGAAACCTCCCACGATGGAGAAGAAACTTGTCGCGAAAAGCACAACCGTATTGCACATTTTTCAACATTCCACAGATTTCAATTCAATCCAGAAAAATCTCCAGTTATAAATCATAGATAAACGAAATTCTGCTTCCCAAGAGTGTCCCATCTATATCTCATTTTCGTATCAACATCCTCCTACGGAAGTGACAATAAATCTTTAGAGTTTCTCAAGGTTTAGTAGATTCTCAAAAAGGTTCGCATTTTTCTGATTTCAATTTTTAAATTGACATACAGTATATTGAAATTAGTATATATAAAATTGGATTTAAAAAATGCATATGAATTTCCGGCTAATGAAAGATATTTCAGTCTCAACGAATCTATCTAAACTTGATTTTGTTAAAAATCTAATCTGCTAGACTTTGAATTAAATTTAAAAATATAAATTTGATAGTGCTCTGAAAGGTATCACCTTCAAATTTAATTTCTTTTTTATACATTTAAAAATAATTTCTTAGTGGCATACTCACGTAAATAAAGATATTTGTAAGTTGCACTCACCTGAAACATAAAAAAGATGCATATTTGTAAGTTAAAATCTCTAATAATACATACAAATGAAATCAGATTTCTTTGTTATCCAATAAAAAACGGTAAACAAAAATACGTACAGTATATAAAATAGAGATACAGATATTTCGATACAACATTCTACAATATTCTACAACATATATTCTGAACGAATATTTTACAGAAAAAGTATGGTATCGTTTTTATAATGTTCAATACAATTCTAAACCATTATGAAAAAATAATCTAGAACATTTTGGAACGGACTAGAAAATTCCAAAACGTTCTAGATTTTTAATTTCCACAATAATTTATAATGATTAGTATTCCGGAATATTCAAGAACATCTAACAACACCTAGAATATCTAGTATATCATAGACGAAACCCACAAAACATTCGTGAAAAATTCTAGAACAGTACAGAATATTTAATTGAAGCCAATAATATTCCAGAATATTTTAGAACAATCCAGAGTATTTTTCAACTTTCCAAACTCTGAAAGAACATTATGGAATATTCTATTCCATAACATTATCGAACAATATTGAATATTCTAGAAAATTCTAGAACATTCTACGAAATTCCAGTATACTATAGACTAGAAAATGTCACAATTAAAAACGAAATTTGGATATAGATCAAAATATACCGCACAAAAATACTAAAACACTAAAATAGAACTAAAATATTTTATAAAAATACAATTCTATCTAGAACAGTGTAGAAACTTCCAGAATGTTTATAGTAAAAAAGAATACCGGTTAGCTTTACAGAAAATTTCGTCATACTAGTCAATGCCTAAAATTGTTCCATTCCTTAAAATTAGTTTGGATTGAATTTAGCGAAATTCGTTTGGATCTAGGTAAAATTGGTCTCAATTTCATACCTCATTATATAAATTTCAGAATTGAGTCTTCAATTCCGAGAAATTTTACTTGAAATTAGATCAATTTTGATTAAAAGTAGACTAATCTCACAAAATTTCATTTGAACCCTTCTGCCTAGATCAAATTTTTTTCAGGAGAGCAAAAAATGTTCTCAAAGTTCGAATAATTATTATTTTTGTCATGAGAAATTACATTTGAGAGTTGATAGAGCTCTATGGTCAAAAATCTCCCTCTATAATAACCATGTATGTTTCATGCAAAACTAATAGCACAAAAACTAATAGATGATTTTTCAAGAAAAAAAAACAAGATTTTTAAATTGTTTAAACACACACCAAAATCTGGAGATTCAATTTTGTTTCGGGTTATTTTCTTACCAAATCACTTTTAACTGCAGTGATTTTCGCTCTCTTGATCAATGTAAAAACTGAAAAACAATTGAATTGCTTTCAATATTCATATTGCTCAATATGAACCAAGCATGGTTCAGTTTTGTTTCAGTACATTTTGTCGCCGTTGCTTCGTTCAAAATGAAACTTTATATTTTTTTCTGTGTAATGTGTTTAAAAATTTGAGAAACGAAAAAACTAATAACGCTATACGATTTATCTAAAACAATTACATAAAGTCTATGTATTTACTACTTTTTATGGACTCAATTAGTGATGTAGTATAAATAACAAATTATATGGTATAGAATTTATATTCATGCTCCAGATAAATATAAATACACCTGTGCGAACGATATAATTCGCAACTGATGGTCATTATTAAGGTCTGTCTCGACTGACTGAAGTTTCACATTACATTACAAGAACTTGTATCCACAAACACACAACTGTAAAAGTAGAAAATTGGGCCTTGTATATGTGCGGGTGCAGGTGTTGCTTTTAATTTCCATGGCGCGGGTATCATTTACAAGAAAGGAATTACAAGGTGCAAAACAATTTCGAAAGAGGCATTGTCTTGATAGCTATCTTAAGAATAAGTAGACATTTCCATTATTGCACAATAATAAAACCTAATTGGTAATACCTTTTTTTTATTTATAACACTTATTTACAATGTGTTAAGAGAGTAACTGGGTTACTGAGAGTTATTTCTTTACAAAATATTTTGGTTTGAAAAGCGGATGTATAATTAAAGTTTCTTGATTGAAGTGTTGCCTGATTTCTGATGTTATAATGCTTTATTGGAATTAACATGGCGCAATCTTCTCTGTAATCTTTCAATCTCCGATCTTTCCGCGTCAGCGGTCGCTTCATCGGACGTTTAGTAGTCCTTGACAGTCTGATTATTAAAAACAAACGAACTCAACTATCACTGACATAAACCATTTTAGTGTGAGTGAGAAGAAACGACGTGTGCCAGAGAAACAAGTAGGACGAGTTAAGTAGTATACTGTTAACGCGTTCCTCGACGTGTACAGCCAGATCGTGATAAAGATTGAAGGGAAGACATTTCACCACCATGTTCTACAATTCCACTAGTCTCGCCTAGTATCATCAGCAATAGTTGAATCGTAACTAGTAAATACATGTCAATTTGTTTCAGAATTGCCCTATCATTTCCACGTAGATCTTCACATAGATCTTCAGTTAATGATATTTGGACATGACCATTCGAAACCATTAAAATTGAATACCAACTTTAGACATCTTGATCTTGAATGGATATATCTTTAGGCAATTATTCCCACCACCGATTTCTGAACACATTCAATACTTAATTTTGGAACGAGTCCCAAATGTTAATCAGTTTTTTTTTTTAATTCGTGAGCCATCTTTTAATCTAACGACAGTTTTGATGAAGTGGGTCAATTGTTCATGACCTATTTCACTCTCCCTCCTTGACTGGAATACCGCAGGAACACGTGTACTTGACAAATGTAAGGGGCATGTAAATATGGACGTATTCTTATATTTTCATTCTTGAAGCTCGCATTTGGACGGTTATATTCAGTGGGTTTGAGATGTGCGCGATTGTTATTAATTAGACAGTTGGCAAAGCTGTCCGCCAGGTGGCGAAGTTCACCTGCGGCCCACACACCGGCCCCGCAACCTGCGGCTAAGGGACTCTACTCGCGTGGCTTTTGTACAATATATATATATATACGGGGGTCGCCCACATGACATCTGACCCACATCCGGCCCTTGTCTATTTACGAGTCAATATTGTTGCCCAAAAAAGAAAAAAGTATCTAAAGGAGAAAAGAAAGAAAGGAAGGTAACACCATAAGGCCCAACTGGTGCGATGTAACAGATTTATGGTCAGATTGGAAGTCCGGTGTTTGGGGAACCATACGTTAGATTTGGCTTAGGAAGTATTCCAAACAAAGATTATCGAATTGATGAAGCATTTCGTATTTGGGACAATAGTTCATTTATTTTGAAACGGAAATGTATTCTCTACCTTGAGAAAACCTTTATCGTCGGTCAATTTATTATTATTTATTATTATACTATTAAGCCATATGCATTTCGGGGTAAGCGTGACTCACTGGGTGAAGAAGGGAGTAATGTGATTCTGGTAAATTATATCTCTGGGCAGGAATATAGAGAACAGAGGAATACACTTTTTAAAAAGGGTTAGAAGACTCAGGTTTGGTAAAAAAAAATAGATGAACATATTTTACATTCTTTTCTGATCTTTGTTGATAACAGCTAGGTAGATTAACAAGGCAATTAAAATAGTGCATTGATTTTACTGAATGTGTATCTTTTAAGCTCTAATTAATTAATGTTGTCGAAGGTCTAGGTTCGCTAGCAAATCGTTTATTGCGAGTAATGGCATTATTTCACAACTATCGGGTAAGTGAGAGCATGAGAAACGGAATCGAAAGGTGGCGCCGCTGCTTTTTGCCACTGAATTCAATGATCTAATTACGCGAGGGGCAATCATTTAGAAACAAATGCGTGGGTTTATTGGTCGAAAAGGTTCCATGCGAAAAGAATCATTTCAAAGCTGAATATTGATGTATAGTTTCTTACGGTAGTTGTCTCACTTCTTACATGATTTTTATATCATATAAAGTATCAATTTACACATGCCCGTTCTGCAATATCAATTTGTACATTTGCATTTTTAAATATCAAATTACACATTTTACACTTGCGTTTTTCAGTATCAGTTTACACACTTACGTAAGTTTCTCAGTTGGTTGATAAGTCAACCCTGAGTAGTTAATAGATATTCAAGTCAATCACATAAGGTTATTACCATGCAGTATTTCAATTTTGAGTATATTTTCAGTCGAATACGCGCAGCAAAAAGAAGACTTATGTTTGTAATTATGTGTTTTGTTGTTCTCCGTTTTCCACTGTAATTTTTGATAGAATGAACAGATTGGCAAGGTTTTTTTTTTAATGGAGGTAATTATAGCCAGAGTGACATAGGCGTAATGAGATTCGCACTCGTGAATCACATCCACCTACAAGTACGAAGATGTTACGTGGAAAATCGATTTTTCAGCTTGTATTGGGTATTTCGGTCAATTATTGACTGATTCGGATTCAGCAAACTCAAAAAACTTTAGACAACGAACCGTTTATCAATCGAATAACACAATTTTATTCGCATTCTTTGCCTTCTTTGCTAGTTTTTCAGTGAGAAACTGAAATGGGTAATATGCTATACACCAAACTCTCGGTTTCTGCCTAGTGTCGGGTATTGTCTTCGGTCCTAAATCGGAGGGATCCAAACGTAAACAACCGCTGGCGAGAGACGTGGCGGCAAACTTCGCAACCGTTCTCTCGCCTGAAACAGCAGTTCTAGGAAGGTGGAAACCGGGGGGACTGTAACCGAGAGTTTGGTTTACTTCGAAATCCTCACGGATAGGAAAAATTTGGACAAAGGATTCATTTTTAGGACATCAAAATCCTTCGGGGTCACCTAGTCCAGTCTTTGGATACAAAAAAAGTTAATTTTATAATTTTATAATTACGGATGAAGCGTGTTCTGTTAAAGTGGCTATATCTGAAAAAAGAAAGGCGAAGTATGAACACACCCTTACCCCTTTTCCACTAGCTTTTCTTTCAATATGAGGAAAGTGAAAATACATCCATATTCCGTTCCAGAAACATTTTTTTTTCATTTTGTGAAAACTGAAAATACAAGCATACCCCATTTCCAGTAGTATACAAAAAATAAAAATGATAAAAACAGTAACGTACAAGAGAGGCCTGTAAATGAGGCAGGCAGTGAAAAAAGAAACTTAAGGAGGAAATTTACAAAGGAAATATATATTATTCACTGAAAGGTATGAAATAAAAAAATTATTAAAAAAAATGTCGAATACGCGCTAGGCATCAAAAGGGTACTGTAATGTAGAAAAACAGAATTTTACATTTAAAAAAAATTATCTGAAAATATTATCTTTCTGCATTGCATATATTTTTTCGGAATATTTATTTTTTAGTATTACGATTTATTATCTTGTATATAAAAATTCTTTATAAAAGAGCAGCCTCATAAATGTCCCCAGGATTAACTGTTCTCGAGTCTTTCAAATCGTTTCACCCTAATTTCCTGTACGCGTGTTGCTCGCGTGCTTGAATAGTTTCCGGTTCCGGCGTATGCTTCTCTCACGTGCTCGCACAAGCCGGCACTTCTTTATTGAGGGTGTCCCTTCTTTACACATAAGCATCGAAGCTTGTCTCTGATTTGTTACTTTTCGTTATTATTCTTTCGTCCATGTTTAGTTCTAAAAAAAAGTCCAGAACATTTTAGAATTCGGAAAAATTTCAGAGCATTTAAAATATTCATGAATATTCTGGAAAAGTAAAAAATAATTGCAATAGATTACTATTATAATTATTATATAATAGTTAATATTTCGGCACATTATGCAACATTCCAGAATATCTTAGAAAAATCGGGAACATTCCCAGAGATCAGTACAATTGTAGGGAAAATATGGGAACTTTTTTCTTTTAAAAATACTAGCGTAATGAAGAAAAATTAATGAATGCAACATTTTTTATAAATATCATGATTAAAATAGGAAAAAAACACGCGCGTTGTGGGCGCGATTATTTTGTGTGATCTCAGGAAATTTTTAAATTAAAATATAAAATTAATAATAATACAAAATTTTTGTATTTCACAGTATCTATTATATAAAATAATGGACAAGAAAAGCCAGGACAGTATTTTTGATAACTGATGAAAATTGATATCTTATGTTCAGAATTAATGAATATTGTATAATATTGTTGTATGACAATTAAATCGTTGGGTTTTCGTTAGAAAATATCAATTTCTTACGATAAACCGTAACATAACCTAAAGTTGTTCAAAACGCTAAGATAACCTTAAATTGTTTCAAAATTGTAAATCTTTTTTGAAATCTGTATAGAAATTTCCGATCAAACCCGCTAGCTTAATCTATATTTAAACAAAAATTTCAAATCTTCATTGAAATGTAAATGATTTTTTACTAACAATACTAATTTCCGGTGTAAAACGCCAACATAATCTAAATTTGTTAAAAAGTTATGAATCTTCTTTGAAATGTTTGAAATATAATTTTTTTAAATTAAGTCAAATTGTCAATTTCCGAAGAAAAACACTAACATAACATAATTCAAAATTGTTGAAAGATTGGAAATCTTCACGGAAATCTCCTTCAAATTATAATAGTTTTTGTTTAAACATACCAACTTTCGATATAAAACAACAATGTAACCTAAAATTGTTTAAAACTTATGAATCTTATTTGAAATCTAATAATTTTTGATCAGAAGATTTTTCTTTAAAACTGTTAATTTTCGATAATAAAAACTATTCAATTAAAATAATTAGGAATTTTGATCAATAATCGATTAGATAATTTGAAAGTTTTAATTGAACCGCTCAAGAGTATTTAGAAAGCACAAATGTTTCTCAATTCGCATGAGATTTTCTATAACTTTTCTTATTAAATCAGATGATTTGCAGACTTAGTTTTGAAAATTTCAAATTTTAGATATAAAAAAACTGAATATTAACATTAATATGTAGTCATTTGCATATTTGCCTTTTTCTTTCGCTTTAGGCAAATGTTATAATTTTCATTCAATTTCAATGTACAAAAACTCATTATATCATTGAAAGGCTCTTTAAACGGAAAGCTATATTCACTAACTTTTTATTAAATATTATTTAACAATTTTTACAATTAAAAAAATAATTAACTAAAATTAATTGTGTGTATTATTTCGCAATTAATTAATTTTGATAAAAACGTGACAAATATAATTGTGCAGAAACTTTCAAGGAACAGGTTAAGCTTTTTTCAGATAGGAAAATAAAAAAAGTTTATTTAGAAATTAAATACTGTAAGTACAAAAGTATCACAATTGAGTATTAGATGTATTTTTTCTCTTTCACGACACTGTTGAATCAATCATGTTAGATTTTCTTTTTTCTTTTTTTTTCACAAATCGGCGACAATTAAATAAAAAAAACCAACAAGGGGTATAGGGTATTTTGAAAAAAATATGGGGAAAAGGGCATGAGGGGACTGACTGTGATCCCTGCATTTCCGAATATTCGAAAATATTCAAAAATATTCTGTATATAAATGTCAAGAACATTTTATATTTTGTAAAGAATTTCAAAAATAAAGAATTTTAAACAGTCCGGGACATTCTACAAAGTTCCCAAGCATTCCAAAATATTCCAGAAAAAACCGTAATATTTTTTCATGTTCATCTAATTTCATTACTGTAATCTAGGACAAAAATTCCAGGTAATTTCCCGGCTTTTTTTCGGTCTGCAAACATTATTCACGTTCATTGAAATTAAGTAAATCGAACTCTTAGAATAATAATTTGAACGTATAAAATGGAATTTTTAACACTTTTCAATTGAACTTAAATGCAAGAATATTAAACTGCAGCATTGAAAATAAAAAATTCCCCCTTTCTATCTGAAAGTTAAAAATACAAAATCCAATTAAGAAAAAACAATTATTAACCAAGATTTTCTCCCTTTCAACTAAATAAAAGTGTTCAAAACGAAAGAATGACCTCTTCCAGTTTAGAAAAACTTGAAAGCCACAGTTTCCTCCCTTCCAATTATATAAAAATGTTAAAAAATAAAAAATGTTTCTCTTCCAATACAGAAAAAAATTAAAATTTCCTCAATTTTATTTCAATAAAAATCCAAAAAACAAAAAAATGTCCATCTTCCAATTCCGAAAAAGTTAAAAACCTTTAAACTAAAAAAATATTGTAAATATAAAATTACCCATCTCGGATTCAGAAAAAAGATTGAAAATAAAAAGATGCTTCATTTAACTCAAAAAATATGCTAAAAAGAAGAAATGCCCTCTTCCCATACAGACAAAAAATAACTAAAATCACGTTCCTTCAAACTCTATAAAAATTTTGGAAATATAACGTTTTTCTCTTACAATTCAGAAAAAATTGAAAACCAAGATGTTTCGTTCAAAATGAAAACCCTTTCAACTCAATAAAATCTAAAAAATAAAAGAATGATCCTGCTTCCAATTTATAAAATATTCAAAACCAAAATTTTTCCCTTCTAACTCGATGAAAATCCTAAGAATATAAAATGCCCCTCTCCAAATTCAACAAAAATTAAAAACTGAAGTTTCCTTGTTTCAATTTCAATAAAAATGTAATAAATACCAAAATTTCTTCCCTTTCTTTTAAAAATAGAATTGCGAATTCCAAAAGTTTTTTTTATACATACATTCTTTTAAGTTAAATTATTTCAATTTTAAGTCATTTCAAATGAATATCTTTTGAGTTGTTATTTATACGTCATAATTCAACACTCACCTAAAAATTCAAAATTTGTTTAATGGAACAGTTAAAATCGTAACGGCCAAAGCTTAAGTTTACGAGTCTAGCCGTCCTGAAATTCGGGATGAGATTCCAATATTTTTTATAAGTTCAGCTAGTCGTCCCGAAATTTCGGGACAACTATACAATATAGGTCTAAAAAATGTTGATCTTTCAATAAAAGTTTGATTCAGTAAGTGAAAAAATCCCTAATGAGCGTAATAAACTTCACGATAAACATAATTTCATTGTGAGCCAATTCTCCATTCATGGTTCGTCATAGATTATTATTTACAAATAAAGTTACGGATAGATGAAGGTACAAAAGCACGGTCAATAGCGGTAATTTCACGACAGTGAACTTTGACTTGTTCTATTTTGTTGGAAAATGAGTAGAGAAAAGTTTCCTATTTCAAACAATTAGGTTACACATTGTTTAGTTTTTATTATTTTATTTATACGTGCTAATTTTAAGTAAACAGTCAAATATTTATAAATATATTAAAAAAGTGTTCTTTTTTTAATAAAAAAATTTCAAGTTGAATGGGTAAAAAATGGAATATTTTAGATTCAAACAATATTTGCATACGATTTGAAATTAAATAAAAGCTTTTAATTAAGAATCTACTACTAATTTGAAATTACTTTAAAATTGAATGTGTTTTATAAAATTTTGAACAGATTCAGAATCGCCTTGTGAAAAAATTATTGTTCAATTTTGAACACTCGAACTATAGTTTAGATTTAAAATTAATTAATTAATTTATAATCACATTTGATCAAATTAAAACTAATATTATTCAAAATTAAAAAACTTAAACGCTTTTAATTTCTAATTGCTCAAGTTTTCAAAACTGAAATTTGTGATATTTTAACTGATGAAAATTGTCAATTTTCCTTGAAATCTAATCATTTTTTATCAAATGATTTTTCTCCAAAAATGTTATTTTCCGATAAAAAACTATTCACCTAAAATTTTTAGAAATTGTAATCAATTATTTATTAGATAATTTGAATGTTTTAATTTAACCGCTCAAGAGCAGAGCTTTTAATATGAATCTTTTAATTTAAAATTATTTTAAAACTGAAAATATTTATAAAATTTAAATCTGACGTTTACATTTGTTTATTTACTAATAAGGCTTTCGGACTGAAACAGTTTAATTTTCAACGTTAAAATGTGTAAATTGTTTAATTTTCCACAGATTCAGAATCGCCTTGTAAAATAAATTATTGTTTAATTTTGAACACTCGAATTAAAGATTAGTTTTAAAAAGCATTAATTAATTTATATTTACAGTAGATTCCCCATCATGAATTAAAAATTCAAACGCTTTTAATTTATAATTATTTGAGTTTTCAAAACTGAAATTTGTGATATTTTAAGTGATTGGATAGATTATTATTCTAAACATTTCTAAAATTCTCGTTCAAAAAATAATTTCACTCTCATTTCCCGGTTTTTCCCGGTCTCAAACAAATCCCCGTCATTTCCCGGTTTCCCGATCTGGCGGCCACCCTGAATTACTCAAAATTTCAAGTAGAATAGTAAATTGATAAAAAATGAGGGTATTTTCGAAACCAATGTGAAGAGACTTGCACCTGACGCGTCGAGGGCTGGGCTGTGCCGCCTCTTTGGCGTAGATTTTGCGATAGAGATGTTAATGATCGCGAATTGAGACGGTAGGCCCGGGGATATGTCGACAAATGGCCGCCAAAAATAATTACCCGTTCTCTATCAAACTGAATTCGACCCTCCATTATTTCACTCGATCCCCTCTTCAATAAAAAAGAATAATAAAAAATGAATATAAACCACGAAGACCAATGTGGCAATAGCGATACCTTGGCTGTGCTCCCATCCATAAATTTCTGGACTGCGAAACTAGTGCTGCGGCAAATTCAAAATCGAGCGATCGTTTGCCAATACTCGTTTGCACAGATGCCATTTATTTTTTGAATTGTTTCCGCTATTAGATTTGCAATTCGGCATAAAATTCGAGTCCAAAATCCGCAATATTCCGCAAATGTACCGCAAAATGTTTAATTGAAATGATCAACATTTGAAAGTTTAAGGTTGAAGTTTTAAATAAGAATAAACAATTCAAACCCAAATATCTTTTTGCACATTTCCAAAAATAGCCAGTGTGTCTAAAAGTATCAAAGGCGAAAATGAACAATTGAACATTGAAAAAAGGATTTTTTTCCTCATCATCTAGTCAGTCTTTTCAGGCCATAATCGGGTGCTGACAAAATAAACTGAAAAACAATCCATTTTTTCCTTATCATCTAGTCAGCCATTTCGGAACCTAATCCTGGCTATCCTGCCCGGACGAAAAAATTTCCTAAGTTTCTCATTGAAATATTTTTTGTACATTTCCAAAAATAGCCAGGGTGTTTAGAAGTATAAAAAATGAAATATAAACTTAAAACAAAAAATGAATTTGTTCTCTCATCAACTAGACTAGACAGTCTTTAAATTTTTCAACGTCAACCATCTAAAATATATTTTAACAAGACCGACTGACTAGCTCTACATTAGCTTGTCCAGATCTACGTATGATCATACAAAAACGTTTCACTTCTACTCAGCGCCATAATAGACCATCTTAACAGTGCCACATTTGCAGTCAGGACGGGCTTTCCTGGCCCCGAATAGTTCCCCGATAATTTTGTACACGGGCAATTTTAAATAACAAGATTTCCAAAATTATTCATTTTCATAGAAACTAGAATGGTGGAGAAAAGTGCTTTAAAGACAAAGAGGGTAAATTTTATAAATCTGTGACGAATATTATTTTTAATACATTCTTATAAGTTTTTTTTAATCTTCTGATTGGGAGATTAAGTTAATAATTTTTCACTTTAGATTAAAATGGTTGAACTTTGAAAATCGTGATGCACAATTTGAAAAATATTTATTTGTAACGACTTAGTTTCAAGATCCTAATTTAAAAATCTTTCAATTTTTAAACCAAGTTTGGAATTGTTTAATTTTTAACGCATTAAGTTTTGATTAAATAATTTTGAAAGCTTACAATTAGAAAGCATATTTTTTTTAAGATTTTAGAATAACTAAACTTTAATGGTTCACAATATTTAAAATTCTTCAATTTTAACCGTTTTTTTCACGCCCAAATCGAAAATAGTTTATGTCTTGAGGTCTAGAATCTAAAGTTTTTTTGTTTCAAAAGCTTAAATTCGAAAATATTTGGTTTGAAATTTCTAAATTTTTGGAGGTTTCGAATTTCAAATTTGACAATATTGCAGTTTCCAATTCAAATATTAAAAATATTAGGGAAATTTCACTATTAAATTAGACCGCGGCTACGTGTACCGAAATTTCGGTACAAATAGATGGATTTTTTCCGTAAAAATAAGGGAAGCTGGAAAAGGGGCTATTTGTACCATTTTGTATCATTTGTATCATTTTTATAAATTTTTGAATCAGGCATTGCGAGAATAATTTTTTTTTTAATTTTAAAAATGTTCCAAAATATTGAAAATTTGTAAGTCAGCTTAAAAAAACAATTTCGAACTGAGAAGCTTGAAACTGTTCAATTTCAAACATTGGAATCATATATAGCAATCTAATTTTGTATTTTTTTTTTAATTATAAATTTCAATGTAATATCTCAAAATTCTCCGATTTTTAGTTGAAGATTTAAAAAAAAATTAATTAAAATTAAAGAATATTTTATTGAAGAATTTCAAGAATTAATAATAAGTATAATGGAAGTGTTGAAAATTATTTTGTTTAAAATCAAAATAGATAAAAATTAAACTATCTGAAATTGATAACTAAGTAATTTAATAATTTCTTTAATTTTGAATGGTTACAATTTTAGAGTTCTGAATTTCCATGCTGAAAGCTAAATTTTCAATTTATCCCTTTCAAAAGTTTTAATTTTGCAATTAAAATAGAAATGATTGAATTTTAAAAAGTATAATTAACAATTTCAAAATTGTTACTTTTTAAACAATTTAAATTTACTAAAAATAATTGAAATTTTGAAGGATTTGAATATAAAAAAAGTTATAATATTATAATTTTTTGTGACTAAACTTTTTCTCAGTTTTAAACGAACGTTCCATAGTTCTATTTCAAAGGTTTACAATTGAAAATTTTTCTATTTTGACGGTGAATTAATTTTTTTACTTTGGAAAAATTGGTCTAATTTATTTTAATTTTAAATTATAATTTGTTTGATTTATTAATAATGTACAAATCTACAATTTTTAGAAGCTTTTAATTCGAAACATTCAATCAAGTTATCAATTTTAAATTGTCCAATTTTAATTGCTTCTAATTAAAAGTTATTTAAATTCAAAAGTGTTCTATTTTAAATTATTCAATTTTTAACGCTTTTAAGTAGAAATAATGCAATTTTAATTTCTTTGAACGTGAAAACATCCAATTTTCAGAAATTCGAATCTGAAAGTACAGTGAAACCTGGATTTAGCTCCCCTGGATTTTGCCCTTCCGAGAATTGACGCCGCGCCGTGGGGATACGT